>VOPJ01015261.1:0-133118 GCA_014673585.1 Semibalanus balanoides
CTATTTTTTCCAGCTCTATTGGTGCCCGTCCTTTTTCTCACCGACCCATTATCTCAACACAAATTAAGGGAGTAACGGAGTAACGAACTTTATTATAATGTAACACAATTTACTTGATCCGTCAATTGTTTTAAAAGTAACGAGATCGTTGCTCCGCTACTGAAAAAGCAGTTCCGTTAGTAACGGAGTAAATGAGTAACGGAAGCTGCCCACCACTGCATGTATATAGTAACAATCCCTGCTTTTGGGGCTCTATTTGGTTGGCCCTATGGTTGGCGCCATATACCTTTTGATTTCCCACATCTACAGATTAAGTTATTTCACTCATGAGCATTGAGCATTGAGCAATATATAACACGTTGCACCTAAAACCAATTGCACGCACATTGCACATTCTTTCAAATATATGTTGTATCGGGCGATGGCGCCATAACAGGAGAAGTTTCTGGAAATGCGTTTTCGGAATAGCATAGCCGCATTGAAAGCGAGTGCTCTGGACACCATGCTGCCAGGTCGCACGCTCAGACTACCAAGCGCTGCAGGCTGGTGGACCACGCCAGATCATCTCGCTCTGGAAGGAAGTGCACAGCACTGTTATCAGCACGGTACACTGATTCGCGGGGCGGGGCGGATGGCAGGGTTACAGAGCTGTGACCTCACCTGGCGAGTCCCGGTCCTGGAGTGACCCCTCGCCCCCGGCTAACCAATGACCTCGTCTCGGTCATCAGCCAATCAAAAGGCGGGCTCGCGACGCTGAGGCACGCGGGCCGGTAAAATTCACTGAAATGCAAAAGTTTTCCCGAGTTAACTTGAAATAAAGCTAAAGATCAGCCCACATGACATAAGCATTAGGCGACTATACCACTGGGACAGCGTGCAGCTAACGCATCACATGGCACAAAACGCGCTCTTGCATACCGCGCGACAGTGGCATTGAATCCAATCCAGATCTTAGGTAAACACCAAGCAGAATTTCCGGTGTAGTGAGAACATCAGAGCAGAGCTCGTTACTCGTTAGTTACTCGTTAGGGAAGTTCAGCATGCAAATAATAATGAACTGCCTTTTTTATTTAACTCATGTGTTAATCGTTCATACGTATCGTATCGTGCATATATTTCGACTGAATTCGAACTTATTGTATTGTTGTCGATAGCAGTAGTGTGGTTCGAAAAGTATTCGGTGTTTCTTTTAACCACTGCATCCTGGTTCTAAGTGGGCTTAGAAAAAATACAAAAAATATTTGACAACCTTTCGGCATATTTCTTGGGATAAGGACAAAGCGCTGTAGTTATTTGCTTGATATTTCTGTATGGTTAAACGGGGAACACGTCCACGGCCAGCAGCTTGTGAAAATGAGGAGGTTCTTTTAAGCTAGTCAGCTAATCGATCGCAGCCATCGGCTCATGACGGGAATGGCCGGTGTGGTGTGTGTGTGTGTGTTTGTGTGTGTGTGTGTGCTGTTTGTGTGTGTGGGTGTGTTTCGTGTGTGGTGTGGTGTGTGTGTGGTGTGTGTGTGTGTGTGTGTTGTGTGTGTGTGTGTGTGGTGTGGTGTGTGTGTGTGTGTTGTGTGTGTGTGTGTGTGTGTGTGTAGGTGTGTGTGCGTGTCAAACGATCCCGATATTGTTCCGTCTCATGTAATATATAAAATAAAGTTGAAATTGAAAAATAGCAAACTATGGAAGTAAACGATTTGCGGGAATATATTACAATTTATCGTAAAAATCGCCCTTGCAGCAGTCAAATCCAGCTATCTTCAGTCAAGAACTCTAAAATTTCGCGCCACTTCGCGACATGTTTCGCAATCGCATATACAAATTTGGCAAATTAATTGCATTCAGTGTCTTGCCCACCGCCTATATTTCTGGGTTTTATTAGGCAAACCCGAGAAAATGTCGCCACACTTCGCGGCGCTAAATAACTTAATAGCATATACAAAATGCCTATTATAACATGGAAATCCATATTAAAATTCTGAAAATGCTTAAATACGCGCATATTTTTTTTCGTCGTTTAAGCCAACACCCACTGGAAAATTGTCGGCAACGCCCCTGCGAATGGGTATGAGATGAACGTTATTATGTATTATATGTGTACCTATATTCCGCAGCATATATGATACGGAATATCGCGTTTATGTTTTTCTCCTAAAAAGGAATTTGTTAACCCGCGCACTGCAGGGGGTTCGCGCCGAACACGAACTGCAGGGGGTGATTTCCGCCCCCCCATCCGTGAGATCTCCAAAACTAACGCAACCGTGCGACAAGCGGAAAACGGCATTAGATAGCTCTAGGCAAGCTCTAATCGAAAAGTATTTCAGTCTTGTCTTGGATCAGGTCACAACTGCGGTACTAGGGTCACCAAAGGTCAGATTTTCCGGTTTTGATCTTTTAGAACTCTTTTCCAGAAACTCCGATTATCTCGGAAACTATGAATAGCTAGAGAAACAATTAGAGAGGCAATCGATGATCTATTACAGATTTTAAATCGCATCCAGGTTCTAAAAATTGAGCTCAGGTAAATAGTTTAGGCTCTCAAGAGGTCATGAAAAAGGTCAAAGGAATACTGTTTTTTAAGCAAACAGTTTTTTTCGTAAATAGCATGTCACCTTAAAGAAAGATAGGGAACATATTTTGACGGCCATCGTGTGTTGTCTCATTGATGCGCTTGTAAAACATATAACGGTGACCGTGGTAAGGTCAACTTCAAAATTTGACCTCAGGTCAAGGTCATTTGGTGACCCAGGTAGGTCATGTTAAATATGGAGCAACGCGGCCAGACGAGACGAACACATTGGTGTCAACTAATCGTCTCTATCTCTTTTATATTCAAGAGTTGATTAGCAAATCAGTGCTGATGACCTCAGGAGACCTCAGATGACCTTGTAGAAATCACTAAGCAACAATTGCACCTTGATGACTTAGAATTTGCTAAAATAGCATTCATTCGAAAGATTGTCTGATACCATTGCATATTTCTGAAAAGGGAAGCATTGTGGTTTATTTTCCCATTCACTTATAATGGGGAAGGTTCAGGAAATTGGACCTGACCTTTGGTCACGATGACGAAAAATCCGAGATAAACGAAATGTAGGTACTGATATTCTTATGAAATCCTGCAAGTTTCAAAACTTTCGAAAACAGACTGTCGCTTTGGCACGAACGCAAACATTTTTGAAGGTGAGGTCACTTGACATGGACTTGTGACCTGAACCTAGATGAACCTCGAGTCAAACTTTCCAAAAGTGTGGGCAATTGAATTCCCAAAAAAGGGGTAGCGAATTTGGCGGCGCTGCGCGCCGCCGGTTTTTTTCCGCTACTTCCTGAAAAACCTGAGGGGGGGCGGAAAATCACCCCCCTGCAAGTGGCGGGTTAAGCCAAATATTAAATAAGGTGAAACGGCCCAGTTTCCGGGGAGAAAAAAATGGAAGTACCTTTTGCCCAAAAAGAAGCCCCCAAACCGACTGCTGGACATCGGCCAGTGATTGGGGTAGGTAGATCATACACTTTTTTATGTATAAACGCATTTGTCATAGTCATAGTCATAGTCATGTTTGAAGGTCCTCCAGTGTTTGGCTTTTCAGGCCCTCGCGCAATGACATTTCATATACCTACCTACTCATTGTAAAATCCATGTATCAGCAAAGTCGTGTAAACACTTAGGTTAAAACACCTAAACCCAGATACCACACATAAAACACCGCACATAATAAATCGCTAAAAATAGCAATTAAACAGGATGAGCGCAATGACTAGATTAAAAAGAAGAACTAGATATACGATAAGACGAACAGTCGAAACACACTACTTTTGACTAGCAGCTCTTTTTATGCGCACATTCCACGCCACCGCAGCCCTAAAGGGAAAGCTGCGCCTTGCTGCCTCGGTCCTGATTCTAGGTAATTCAAGCATGCCTGCCCCAGTTCCCCGCGTCAGCCTACTGGACACAATGGCACGGCGAGTCAGACAGGCAGCTAGAGTAGGTGGGCTGTGTCGGAGAAGCAGCGCTTCACCATGGCCAGGTCTCGAGCCTCGATCATCTCCTCGAACCTCGGCCAGCCCAGGCCGAGGCTGTGGCTGTGTTCGCGGTCTGTGTTCGCGCAACACCACTCAAACACCACTCTTACAAGACCATAGTGCAAACATTTATATATGTTTAATCGCGTCCAATATTACTCGCGAGTCGGGAACCAGCGAACGAAGTTGTGTGTTTTTACATATCTGGTTCAAGGAGCGACTTTTGCCGTTCGATACCTGCTGTTGACGTCACAACTCGTTTCGGTGACGCAAGATTGTTGTGACGTCGCATGTTTTTTTATTCTTCAAATTACAACAAATTGCGACTTTGATTGCAAAAATGAATGCCAGAACCGTAAATGGGGCACTCGTCTCCATCATTCTACAGATTTTTTCCCAAGGTGCTATGTTCTCCTTAAATGCCTTTACTCTATCTTATTAGTGGCCTCAATTATGACGACGGTGAGATACAGTTTCCCTTCCGTCACTTGCATATACCGTTTCGTAATACTTATATGAAGCAAAATAATTACTTTGACGTGGTATTTTGATCATGATGGCAATTGCTGTTTGCGCAGAGGTTTGTTTCAATACGCATTTTACTATTCGGTGCGGCAACGCACATATACTGCTCTAATCATACCTAGTTATTTGCTATGCGAAACAAACATGGCAATAAGGACATTCTAATCCAGGTTTATGCGATAATAATCTGTGCCAATTGTGCTACCGTAAAAACAAGGTAATATAATCCCGGTATTACATAGAACAACGTTTGCCAGCTTTGGTAAGATATTACGGTGCAGTCACAGTCCAATAACTCGGACACGGGCGCGGCTAACGCGGCAGTGAACACAGGTTATCAATATGTTATCATCAGGTCGGCAATCAGCAGGCAGTTAAAGTCCGGCCCAAACTATTCATGCCTTTGAATTTCGAAAGCGTATGTAACCAAGCTTTTATGCTTTCTAGTGCACTGGTTTTAAACTGGATCAATACTGGTTGATTCACATAAAAGACCTGCTCTGCTGGTGTTTTCATTCACATATGCACTACTCAGTACTCATCGGTCATTATATTTTCATCGTATTTGTTCAATGGTTATTTTTGGAGAACGATTCAGCTTAAAGAAATTAAAAAGCAAGGTATATAGTATATTATCTACCTGCTGCTGAAAGAACATAGTCGTCAATTCAAAAAATATATATAAAACAAACTATAGGGCCACTGTAAAATGATTTTGACTCTAACACAATCCCAGTGTCTGTTTTGCTTCTTTCTCCACAGAACTCTCACCAATGGCGTTCAGCCGTCGTCCGAAGTCTCGCCTGCGACTGCCGCTGCTGGCGCTGCTGCTGGCGGCAGATAGCGCTCGGCTGTACTGCTCCTGTACCTGCCGAGACCACCGTGTTCCGCCTGTGGGCCGCTGACCACCAGATCACGGGAGTGTCGGCGCTGGCCGAGGTACCGGGCGGCTCGGCGAGCCTCTGCGCCGTGCGGTGTCTGCTGCAGCCTGGCTGCTTGGGCGCTGCAGTACTCTGCAGCTGAGTGTCGCCTGCTGCCCAGCTGGCCACAGTCCAGCCAGCTGACCTACGCCGAGGACATCACCGTGATGGTGCGGCTCACTGCGACAAACCAGTTGGACGCCTGTACTGCTGTCAATCCCTCCGTCCAGTCACAATGTCAGTCCGGCTGGGAGCGAGTCGGAGACGTCTGCTACAAAGGCGCGAAATCGGACCGGAGACTGGACGCTATATCTCAGATGATATCACCTACTGCGCCTCTCCTGCACCCCGCAGCGACCCTGGCCACCTTCGACAGTCCAGGAGGAGTTCAGCCACCTGCGGGGAAGAACCGAGCACTACTACTTCCTGGATCTGACGCGGAGGCGCCGACGGAGAGTACAGAGATGAAAGAACCGCTGTACCGGCTTCTGGCGCACGAAGTGGAGCGATGGGGAGCCAATGACTGATGATGTGTACGGCTACTATAATGCCGGACTATGATGAGATTCGCGGTAACAGGGCTGGCCAAGATATCTGGCGTGATTACACCATGTGTCAAATGATTCCCGGGCAGTAAGCAGTAAACACTAAACACGCAAACTGGCAAGGAGGCCGTGCCCCACATCATTAGACAAAAGCATTGCATTATGGATAACGGGAAATTCGAACGAAACAATTATCCATCAAAATGTAAGGTTTGCAGCACTACAGGCACGGCTAAGGGCAGTCCAAATTCTTGCGTTTGTTCGGTCTGATAATCACTGCCCACTGGCCCTGAGGAAAGGAACGGGCTTACTCAAAGTGACATTTCGTCCATGAGTAATGAGTATTCATCAGTAGACTGTCTCTGATGTCTACGGTTTTAGAACGGCAAGCGAACCGGCAGCGAAAGACTACTGGAGATAATACTAGAGATACTGCAGGTACCCGCAAAGTGCCTACATTTCCGATATCTTGTGAACACAATGCCGGTTTGCTTATATCTCCGACGTTGGTCCGACATTGCTAAGCAGGTGGAACGAAACAGTTGTCCTTTTATCGTACTCTTATCGCCTGATGGCTGCTTATGATTGCCAGGGTAGGAACCCGCCTTGCCCCTAATACGGCAAGGCGTATTCAGTTATTCAGTTACAATATGGATTCAGTTACGAATATGGATCAGTCTAAACTGACGCTTATACTGTACCGCAGTACTAAGCTGTTGTGCGGATCAGCCTATACCATGATTTTCCCAATTTTACGTCCTCCATGCATTTTGAGCAAATAAATGTAGTGTTGTAGTGCATGGCGACGTTCATACTGACAGGTATACACAGTCAAATCCTTGATTAATTTATTGATAGCGAGTAAAACGCGCTTCGTTAATACACCTCATCAGTTGGTCACATATAAAAATGTTAACCCGGCATTGACTGGGGCCTGGGGGGATGTTATCGCCCCCTGACGAATTTTCGTCATAAATCAACAACGATTAACGCTATCAACGTAAAACTTCCGGTACATTCTTTTAAACCAATGTGACGTCTTTTGTGCGAAAATGAAGCAATTGTGTTGATATGTTGTTGAGATATAGCGAATTTAATGACGTAACTACAAAATATTTTGACACCAGTCAGCTACAATTTGGCAGACCATATGTTATGTTATGTTAGATAAAGGCCATATGTTAAGCAAAATGCAATCCCAAAAGTACTGATAGCAAATGACAAGGGCTTTAAGATGGATATCTCTGATTTTATTTTTTTGTTAGCTTTTGACCCCTAAAATTTCAAAATACCGCAAAATCATTTGTTTAATATATTAAAAAATGTATGTCAGATAAACATTTGCAAGCAGCTACCATATCAAATTAAAAATGATATAATCATCTTCGACGGGGTGATGGGATGGCATCCAAAGTGCTGGTAACTCATGACGTCATATTTTGAAATTGCGTTTTTTAATCTGTTTTACAAGATACAGAAAAATAAATGACAGCACTATTTCTGAGACAAAACTGATCCAGAGAAATACTCTTTTGACTCATATTTATCACTTTCAAATTTTGACATTGTGTGGCTTTACGTTGACATTAGCTTGACATTGACAATTACTTCATATATATGAACTCCGGTGGTAAAATGAGTATCACTATCGAATTATACGCGTAAAATGAACAATTAAACATGTGTTGCATAACTTTCGTAGATATTATGTGAATAGTGACCATTTGTGACCTGACCTTGACCTTTGATCTTTGCCAACAATTTCATTTTCGATCATGTTGGATGTGTATCATACCTTTGAGAGCACTTTGGGTGATCATGGTCGCAATCAAAGGCTTTGGATAGAAAGTATGGCCCATAAACTAAAATACATCGACTTTGACCTTTGACCAGACCGTGACCTGACATGCGATCTCGATTTTGAAATGTCGTACAAACTTTAGACTTGTCTCATTAAGTGCTTTTGAATGCCTCCTTGCGCGTCTCGCTGCGAGCATTAGTTCGGAAGATAACCAGGGGGCGTTTAACGTCCCCCCACCAGTCAATGGTTGTTTAGATCAGACCCTGCAGTCAATGCCGGGTTAACAAGTTACCTGTAGGCTCCCTTTTCTATGAGATAACCTGATGAAGTTCATCCTAGGTCACTAATTTATTGATAAAGGATTTGCCTGTTTTAATTTTGCGGCGTTTGCGAGTGGCGTTTGCGGATGGTGTTGGCGGGCAGTGTTAGCGATATTTTGCGGTTTGCGGGCAGAGATTACCATAGCCGGCGGTAAACACAGGTGACCTGGGGGCCGTGTGCGTGTGCGTGTTCATGTGTGTGCGCCGCTCTCACATTTTGCCTCTGGAGCCCAAACGGCTAAAGCCGATTTGACGCAAGTTGCACCCGTCAATGCGCCAACTTTTTGTCCAAGATGTCAGTGCTGGTCGCGGGTCGAGCAGTGGTATCACTGGGTTGTAGCAGTGGTATCCACTGTTTGTAGCAGTGTGCCTAAACGTGCACTACTGAGTGAATAATTTTTAGGCTACACAGGTCAAACAGGTGGTATCGAGAATCGAGATCGAGAACCGAGATTAAACCAAAACCGGAACGATCCTGGAGTTATTCGGCAAAATATCCGCTCGATCTTGAATACGGATACATCATTTGGGGCGGCGCTGCTAAGACTCACTTGGAAAGACTGGACAAAATTCAACACAAGTTTCTGACTTGGCTGGCATCCATTTCTTTCCGGCAATCACAGACTCTAAATTATGATCAACTTTTGGCACTAATTTAAAATCCCAAGACTAGCCATAGAAAGGAATGCAATACGCATCATTTCGCCATACAGAAATTATCACTGCAAAATTGACGTGCTTTTTGCTCGGGAGCTTTCCGCTGCTATGTCGGCGAGATGACACCTGCGATGCTGGCACGCTCCCTGTATGTCCCATCCCGGCAATGAAGGAGACCGTTAGACGAGGCATGTTTTCGTCGTGTGCCCAAAGTTTTTAAACGCCTAATTCTTCCTGTCCGTACTAATGATCCTTTTTAGCTGCAACGCCTGGTCAGTTTACGGTCACAAGTTTTTCAACATATCAAGCACCATCGTTCTTAACACTTTATATTTATCTGGAAACTGTTATATGTGTATTTTTATCCGATCCTTTAGCACATTTTTGCAACATTGTTCCCATTTTGTAAACCTGTGTATTTTTAATGAATGTGTGTAGGTGTGTGTGTTTATGTATGTGAGCTCTGATGATATTATATGTTGACTTGAGCTTTTATTGGGAGTATGCTCCTGTTGCTCATATGTTCTAAATAAATAAATAAGTATCAATCACAGACGCCATACTCCTAGGTCACGTGCACTGTACAACGTCAGGGTACCCACTGGGGTCGGGCCATGTCTCACAAATCAAATCTAATTTCGACCCCAAGGCAATGCGATTGAGCAGTGCACGCCGCTAGTATTTATATGCATCACTCTTGGGGTTAAACGAAATATGTGACAATGAGCTTCTGTCTACCGCCTTAAAAAGCTAAGCTGCTTTGAGGAACTGGTTCTCTGGCTTTCTGGAGCATCAAACATTTCACGAAAATTCAAAGCAATAAGCTAGCTTATATTCTGACTGCATATATTGGAGAGCGCGTCACACATAATACAGGTGGCTTACATAACTTCAAATATAAGTCAAAGAGTCTTGCACAAACATTCGAAACCCGTCAGCGGCCCATCATTTTGCAAAAGACTGGTAACCACACCACAGCACACGGGCATGGGACAATCTAAGCACTGTGGGTCGTTTTCTCTGGTCCTGATCATGTCTACTGGAAAATGTCCGTGTCTGTTCGGTGACATTGGACTGGCAGCCCAGGTTATCAGACGACGGCGGGTCAGCCAATGGCGTCTCCTGGGGAGGCGCTGGCAGCAGCCTTTACATACTGTAGTCCCTCATACCTATCTCCGCCATGTTTTGTCACGCGGACAAAGGCAGGCATGGTGCTGGGTTAACACTGTTGATATGTGTATGGTGTAATAGTGCAGGATTGATAGGGTGTGCTTAGCTGAATACTCGCGCTCCAAGCTCACATAAAGTTATAAATACTCTGAGTGTGACACTGCAACAGCACACATGTATTCACTTTGAGAAAATGGAAGTGTTCTTGGTGTTTGTCTCAAATACACTCGACCTGTTTTGTGTCAGAAATATACACAAATGTCTCATTTGTTTGCGTTATATCACTGAGGTAAAATTAAGAAATTGAGATTCTGTGAATATATCCAAATCATCGGTGTCTAGTAGCAGTACCATTCGCATTATATTTAATGAGGCTTGAATCTAGTGCCACTGGACCCCAACAAGCATAGCTCCTAATGGTAGCGACAGGATCATTGCGACGGCTATAGCAATAGAACGAGCTCATTAATAATTACGGCACAGCAGTTATATTGGTGTCCGCAGTAGGGCCATTACACCGGTGACAGTAGTAATCGAGTTCACTGACAGCCCGGTATGGAAGTTACGCCGATGGAAGCCGAGTGATCTGCGCCCTGATAATGAGGTACAATCATCAGACTAGCGGTATCTGGTCGGTCATCACTCATCACACTGGTATGTACAACATCGGTCGCATCCTTACACTGGTGATTGCGATGCAATCTTAGCGCCGCTGATGGCGGTGTGATCATAACACTGGCAGAGCTGTGTTGTGGCTAGCGACAAGAGGTTGGTGGCGGACCGTGACAGCTGTCCTGGCCCTGATATGGTGACAGCGGTGGCACTGGCTACTGTCACTCATCGCTGCAGCTGCCACGCTGTCACGCTGTCACGCTGTCACGCTGTCACGCTGTCACGCTGTCACGCTGTCACGCTGTCACGCTGACACGCTACCACAAGTCGCTGTCGCTGTCACGCTGCTGGCTGATCATGTCTTCCAGGTGCCGTTCCGCCTGCAGCCGCTCCAGAACCTGCCAGACATAATACAGCGGCTGATACTGGGCTCCTCGACCAGCGACCATAGCGGCTGATACTGGGCACCTCGACCTCGACCATAGTGGCTGATACTGGGCAACTCGACCAGCGACCACAGCGGCTGATACTGGGCTCCTCGACCAGCGACCATAAAAAGATGCAGGTGAATATACAGAGGGTGAGTCAATCGGGACACCTGGCAATCTTCAGGGTAGCCTATGGTTAATTGGTCGCTTTTAGACCACTCGTGAGCCCAGGGACGTAAGGAACTCATTTGAAGTTGGGGAGGGATAATTATTTAAAAAAGTAAATTTTCTTTATTTATTTATTTTTACATTTTTAGGGTAAAAAGAATTGTTAAAAAATCAAATATAGCTATTTTGAAGAACCCGTCATTTTAGGTGTTTAAACTTGTTTATTTGTGATTTGCTTCAAAATTTGGTTTTGCGATTTGGGGCATTCCACGCCAAATCGACCAAGACTTTACACTCTCATGTTTAAAAAAAAATGTGAAAATAAATGAATAGTGTTATCTTGGGCGCTAAAGTTCAATCAATGTATGTGATAGTCTTGATTTCTTAAGATCAACGGTCACCGAGTTATAGCTTCGGGCATTTTTAGAGGTCAGGTTGTAAGGCAATTTTTGATCGCCTGTAGTTTGTAAACGAACTGCACGAACGTAATATATTAATGCACTTTATAGTTTGCAATGATGCGAGGAAACTTTTGACAATTTCGGATTTTTCATTTTTTTACCACGAGACTTTGTGACCTAGTTTTCCATGACATTTCCCATGCATGCAGCATTGCACGTCTAAATGGGGAAAGCCAGGCATTAAATAGCACGTCATTATAGCCACATCTTTTGGGAGTATGAGAGAGAAATATGTTTTAAATAATTTTCAGAGGTGTGGTAAATAACATGTTGTGCCCCGCCCGTGCTTAGGTTGTCCCGACCTCTGCTAAATATATGACGTAGGTATGACGTCATACGAATGGACGTAAAAGAGCATTATGGGAATGCTTCCTTCCTGATTATAGAGTGATCTGTTTCCTCACTATGCTTATGTTTTACTCACGCCGATACCAAACTTTCGATATCGGTGATTTATTTCATGTATATAACACATAAACACACACCATGGCCATATGCACCTATTCAAGAACGTATGCACATATTGGCTATTACCTATGCATCTAAACAATGCAACCTATTACTAGATGCACCTAAACAAGAAATGCACCTATTACTATTACATATGCAACTATTCTGCCAAAACTGCGGAACTATCACCGTTTTGAGTTCAAAATCTATGATAGTCTTGCTTCTAAGCCTCAATTTTTTACCTTCATCTTCGAGCTTTTAGATCCAGTAGGCTGTTCCTTCTTCTTTTCTCTTTGGTTCCTTAGTTGCATATATCTCTTCAACGTGACTTTTTCAACACGGGTTTCAAGGATGTCCTCCTCCCATCTTTTCTCACATAGAAACTTTTAACAGGTTAATTTTGAAACGTCTGGTTCAGACATGATTTGCTTTTGGTGCAAGCCGCCCAAGCAATGTAATGGGAAATACCTTCCTACCCTTGGGCGGCAATTTATAATTCACCTCGTTTTTTTATCGAAAGTACCTCGGAACCTACCGCGTCCCTCGGTACTTTCGATTAAAAAAAACTCGGTGAGATCATTAAATTGTCCCAGCCCCGGGCAGGAATATATTATCTCGATCTGTGGCACCCAATAAAATGCATTTTGTCTGAAACCAAATTAGTCTTTACCAATAATCTTTCAAAAGAAAAAGTAATAAAGGGTGTTTTGCCTATAAAGAGTACTTTTGAGCTTAGCAAAAACTCCGGTAGGCGGCGCTGAAGAATATATATCCGTATCTTTGGACTGGGTAAAGATACCGAGATGAAATAACTGCCAGTGGATAGTTTTAACTATTCTGAGGGGAAAATTTAAATATACTTGTGTGGTGTCAGGTCAAAATCAAGGTCGTATTTAGCGTCAAATATTGCAGGTAGCGCTTCGAACACATGTATGTGTATCTCTGGACTGCAGAAAGATATTGAAATGCAGTAAATGACAGTAAACAGGTATAAGTATTCTGAAAAGAAAATGTGCATTCATTTTTATGATCTGAGGTCAAAATCAAGGTCATATTACATGTCTCAATTTCAATATTTGACTTAAAATATAACATTGAACTTGACCTCAGATCACAAAAATATATTCACATTTTCCTCTCAAAATAGTTAAACCTTTCCACTGGCGTTTCCTGCATCTCGATATCTATACCCAGTCTCAAGATACACAGATACATGTTCCCAGCGCCGCAAACCGGAGTTCTTGCCATGCTTGAAAGTAGCCTTTATAGGCAAAACGCATTTTTTACACTTTTTCTTTGGAAAGAATATTGATGAAGACTGATTTGGCTTCAGACGAAAATGCATATTTTATGGTGCCACAGATCGAAGTATTTCATGGGAACTAGGTCACAAGTCACGGGGTCAAAAAACAAAAATGCAAAATCCGAATTGCCAAAAGTTTTCTCGCATGATTTAAATTAAAAATAATTTGAGATTATATCAAGTTTGTACAGTTTGTTTATAAGCTACAGGCGATCAAAGATGGCCTTACAACATGACCTCTCAAAAATGCCCGAGGCTATAGCTCGGTGACCGTCGATCTTAAAAAATAAGACTGACACAGCTCTGGCTTTAGCACCCCAGATAACCATCACAAGCCGCATTTTCAGAATTTGTAAAAATATGAAGGAGTAAAATGTAATTATTTGTGGTCGATTTCCCGTGGAATATGTAGTAGAATTTTAATTTTCCATTGGGTCTGCAGTGCAGGAATATTGTTATCTTTGCAATCCTCTGAGATGCAAAGATAAAAGTTTATGCTCGTTCAACGATAAAGTGAAAAATGTGTTATATTTGCTCCCTCTGAGATGCAAGATAGGTCCGCGAGTTCGACGAAAAATCAGTACATAACTGACTCGACTAATCAACTCAAACTCTATGCGATTATATAATGTCGTATGTTTCCCTCGTGGAAATAGCTTTCTTTGGAATATTTCGCGCGTGTTCTGACAAAACTCGTCCTTGCGTCCGCTCGGTTTTTCAGTCACACGCTTGGAAAATATATCCTTATCTTCCACTCGGAGCCATGAAGAATACTATATGTCTCTCATGTAAATGGCCATTGACCATGCATTGATGTCTTGAAAAAATTCAAATTACCCTGCATTGAACTCTTGAAAAAGCGTGGAACGGCCATGCACTAAATCGTTTTATTCACTCGTTGCATTACAGATTCAGTTTATGAAGTCGCCTTCAGCTCGTTCATAAACTGAATCGTTAATGCCACTCATGCATAAAACTATATAATTTTATGCGCTCAACACTCAACAGTCATTTTATATTTTGGTAGAAGCTGCCAGGACGTGTTGTTATCATTGAGTGCTGGCAGTGTGTCCCGTATTATGATAGACTCCGCGATCCGCCTGTCTGCCTCGTCTTCACATTTTCGCACGATCCGGGCCGTCAGCGTTGTGTCCGTTGGTGGTTGGTTTTCGTGCTTCGCAATGAAGTGCTCCCCCACTGGTGTCCCTACTTTCTTGTTAGTACCGTCTCACAGATGTTCATTGTACCTCAGGCGCGTCGGGCGAATTGTCTCTCCCACGTATTTTCCTTCACACAGACTGCACTCGAGCACGTACACAACTTTCTTGGTGTGACATTTGTTCTGCAGTCCGGGGCTTGACACGCGTGGCAGTGTTGGCGATCCGATGGACAAGGACGTGTTCTATTCAGTCCTGATCTCACCAGCTGCTTTTCAGCGTGTTCTGGTTGGTCCAGGCCACTTTGACTGGCAGCTTGGAGGCCCGTGTCGCGGGCCAGGGTTTTTTTAAGGAATATTTTCAGAAATTCCGCTGTTCAGAAGATAGACAGAATGAGGCATAGGAAAGAGAAAACAAGGCATGTATATTGTATGTGTGTACATACATACAGAGCGATGGTGACTGTGTGGAGCGTTGCATTCGGTCGATAAAGGGCAGTGCCCGAATATAGCCGAAATAGTTTGGTCTTTTTTTCAAAGAACTTGAGGATAAGGTCAACTTATGCTAATAGCCGTTTTCATGAAATATGTATTTTTACTCGGTAGTACCCGGAAGTATTTCGTGCGTTTTTGATAATTGAGTCTAGGAACACGGCTTTTCCCAGACATTGTTGGCATCAATTGAAACTTTATGGATTCATGTACAATTATCTGTTTTTACAATGCGAAATTTCCCGTTAGTTTTCTTTGTATAATCAAATCTATGAGCAAATATTACCGGTTACCACCGGGTACTACCGACCCGGTAGTACACGGTAGTATTTGTTTATGAATTTGATTATAAAAAGAAAACCAACGGGAAAGTTCGCATTGTAAGAGCAGATAATTCATATTCATATTCATATTTATATTCATATAAGATACAGGATAAAAGTCACAATTGGCCTGTGGGACCAAGGGCGGATCCAGCCGGCCGTTTTTTTTTGGGGGGGCAAGCCTTTTTTAGCGGACCTAACCTACCCCCAATTTCGAATTTCTTCCCGGATTTGTTCCACTTTATTTTGCAACCACAGGATTTCTCATAGTTTCCTTATTTTGATTTTTTTATCGGCTTTTTTGATTATCGAAAAAGTCTTGCAGTTTGTATTGTTCCGACATTGCCTTACAGTACCAGAACAAAACTATTTCAATTGTCAACTGTCACCCAAGCGGTGGCGCCGTCATTTTTTAGTGGGATGGTAAATGACGCAAAATGTAAACCCATTTTTATGCGTGTATGTAAGGCCTTTGCAGCATTGTGTATGTGGACTTTATATTAAAATAGGTAATTTGTTATTGCGCCGCGAAGCGGCGGAATATTTTACGTTTGCCGATACAAACCCAGACCAAGGCGGTTCACCTTGTAGAGAACACCAAGTAAACCATTGTTAATTATTCAATTTCACCGTTAATGAACGAGGCACGTGGCGATGGCTTCGATTGGCGACCGATGTGACGCCGCGAAGTGTGCGTAAAAGTGTATTCAGGTCGTGGAAAACGACAATTAATTATTGGAACACAGGACTCAGATAACCCCTGATGCACTGATTTTGCACATTTCGTATGATAAAAAATTGAATTAAGTATTTTTATAAATATATTTATTTTTGATAGTAATCCGGATGACAGTGGTAGTAAGGCTTAATAACTTAGGTATATGGAGATTGATAATAACCTGTATACCATGTGCCACCGAACTGAACAAACCAATTGGTACAGTGCAAAGGGTGGTTCAAAACAGCAAGCGGCAGAGCGGCTTTTCCGCACAGAAAATGGTCCCTGCGCGGATCTGGAGGGCCTGGGGACGCAATTGGCTTGAGGAGATGGTCCTGCTGGTCTCCAATTAGCTTTTGGCTCCGCACTTGACGCGTGCGCACAATAGGTACCCGCCAAGGGAAATGCCAGACACTTAATTTTAATTGTTTCCAATCTTTCATTGCTATCATTAAACAATTGCGTATTTGTGTCATGCGGCGAGCGGCGGCGAAATTTTCGTGTTGTCGCTGTGAGACGGCTGTATTTTGACTGCTTTCAAAAACTTTTATTATGCTGTAATCCACCGTTTGGGGAAACATAGGGATTCTCAGGACCCTTTGGGGGGCATGGCCCTTTGCCCCCCTGGACCGCCCTTGTGTGGGACCCGTTCAATCGAGCTCCGTTTCCAAGTTCACTTGTCTCATCCAATCTTGAGTATGGCACATCGACGTACATACAATATGCCAGGCTTTATCAATTTGCCTTAAATTGATTCACTGTCATAGCAGGACCACCGTGCAGCACAAAAAAACGGCAGAGAATTCGCATTTCGTTATGGACTCGAATAGCTAACGCAGTTAGCGTCCGGGCTCGCTGGTGGCGTTGGGGTTCTGCCTTTCCATTGATGGCCCCTGAAGTGGTTTGCAGCTGCAGGCCAACTGCAAGGAATCCTCAGGTTCCCAAGTCCGATGCCAGAAGTGGGAACATCTGGAAATTCATTTCACGTCACCTCTCCTCCTCCTGGTAGTAATACAGTGATCGGTAGTCAAGCGATCGCAGCCTCTCTGGGATAGGAAACGTTCAGGAGACCAAGGACCAGCTGTCGTGACGCGTCTTTGGCCTCTCTTCGACCACTTCTGATTCTGATCCGTTGTATGGCCCCCACACTGTTTTGTGCATACCTAGGTGGGGCCTCCTAGAGTCTTGAACAGAAGTGGGAGTGAGGTTCGTGTCAATGTGTTTTAAAAACGCCGCGTTTGATCACAGCCATGACTTCTAGATGCCTTTGTGACCGCTTCCCGCTGTCTGCTTCCTGAATTTTTAATTGTCCTCCACAATTGAATTTTCGAGGTCCACGACACCACCTCTGACCACTCAGACAGTGTCTCTTATAACGTCATGAGTGGTTTGGAGCTTCAGAACCGATGTGAAGCATCTCAACTTCGATTCATTGAAGCATCAGCCACGTGCTACGGACCAAACACGCGCCAACGCTCCAGGACGTTCCTGCAAGAGCGACGCCGACATGCATTGGAGGAGAAGAGATTTCGTCCTCGGCGCAGGCATCGCTTTACAGCCGAACAACCTCTGGCAAGTCGCTTCACTACCAGAACAAAGGGGAGACAGAACTGGGGGACCCACTGCCTGGACTGGCTTCCCAGCTTGAGTGAAGTTCATCCACGAGCCACACGCTGCTATCTGCCATCACGAAGTCCTCGATCCACGCCAGAGCGGCGCCGATCCATATGCCAGGTTTCTGCAGAGTCGGCGATGCGGGCGCTGTCGTCGAAGGCCCTTACTAAAGTCAGAGATAAGTTACGTCAACCTGCTCACCATTATCTAGTCTTCTGTCCGTCGTCAGGCTGTCAGAAGCTTGAGCGCACGAATGAGCGCCTCGGCCTGAAAGCCATGGCTGCCGCATCATTCAGCAGCTCATGGTCCGTCAGATGAGTCATAACAGCATCGCGAACGATTGACTCCAGCATAATTGTATATGAATTCATAAAGTTGTAATTGATACCAAACATATCTGGGAAAAGCCGTGTTCCTAGACTCAGTCACCCAAAACGCACGAAATATTACCGGGTACTACCGGGTAAAAATAAATCATTCGTTAAAACGGCTAGTATCAACTCTTCGTGATTATATAAAGCATAGTGTTATATAAAGCCAGAAACAAAACTATACAAAACTACTCATGTTAAAAAATGAGGGACGCAACCACTAACTAGGCCGCCGTGAATATGCATCGGTTAATTGTTAACTTGGTGACATATTCAATGTCTGTAGAGAATCGGCGGGTATATAAACCAAAAGTACTTTTCAAGTAAAAAGTGAGGAACATCAACTTGAACTTTAAATATATTTCGGTAGGAGAACTTATATGCAAAATGCGATGAATTTACAATAAATTTTAGTCTGTCTATCCATTTCAAACAATAATTGTATTTTTGTGGAAAAGGTGAATATTTCCCTTCTATTCAAGAATGCGGCATGTTTCCTACAAATTTGCAGCAATATTTACCATTTTGATTGATAAACTGCCACAAATACACCCTTAGTGGGCAGTGGTGGTCGCTACTCTGTGACATCCAGGAGCGCAGGGTGCGGCAATACGCCACTGATCTGAGTGATCACTCACCTGCCGTGACGCCCTGCTAATCCTGCCCTCGACCTTAGGAGCCAGTCGGGCCACCTGGCTTTCAACCTCCTCCACGTCCTCCTCCAGCTTCCACATGTTCGGTGACCGGGACCCACTGCTGCCCGGCGCCAGCACAGTGAGACGACGATCCATATCCCTCTGTCGGGTCACAGAAGGTCACAACGGGCTGCGGATGGGTTACAGGTCACAACAAGGTGCAAATGGAACCCAGGTCACAACTACAGATGGGTCAAAGGAGGTCAAGAACGGGCTTATATAGAGGTCACACCACAACAGGCTGCAAATGGGTTTCAGAGGTCACAAGTCACAACAGGTAACAGACGGGTTGCAGGAGGTCACAAGTCACAACATGTTACATACGGGTCACATGAGGTCATAAGTCACAACATGTTACAGACGGGTCACAGGAGGTCACAAGTCACAACAGATAACAGACGGGTCACAGGAGGTCAGAGAGTCGAGCTGGTGAGAGAGCAGTCCTCACCTCCTGCTGGCCGTCACTGATGCTGTACAGCTGCTCCATGATGGAGTGGGTGCTCAGCACGTTGGCCGAGTGTATCGAGCTCCTTCTCTGCATCGGCGTCTCTGTCGGTCACCGAATGGAAAATAGGTCAGATGGTGCTTTAGATCACAGCTGAAATTCCAGCTGGCTCCACTTATCTTAGCTAACCAGGAGTAACCGCTACATTGATTGAACGTCATCCCAGTCGGGAGCGAGCAGATGCGTCTGAGATTAGAACTCGAACATCCACGAATTGCAGGACGCCAATGGTATCGGTTGGATACGCAGACCAGTGAACAAAATGGAGTACCGAACATTTGACATGATTGTGCAATTACTGACAAAACTATTAACGACAGTTCTGTGGTTTTAGAGCACTGACTGCGACTAACCCGGCGGGAGGGTGACATGATCCGACAGGAGGTGCATTTTAGAAGCACTGACTGTGACCTGCACTGGCGGGGAGGGTGAACCTGAACCCGGCGGGAAGGTAACCTGACCGGCGGGAGGGTGACCTGACGCCAGCGGGAAGGTAACCTGACACGGTGGGAGGGCTGACCTGACCGCGGGAAGAACCTGACGCCGGTGGGAGGGTGACCTGACCGGCGGGAGATGATTTTAGAGCGCCGACTGCGACTGAACCGGCGGCGGGAGGATGAAATGACCCGACGGGAGGTGATTATAGAGCGCCGACTGTGACTGACCCGGCGGGAGGGTGCTGAAGGAGACGCTGTTGCGTCGGGAGAGCGTGGACTCGGGTCGCCGTACTCCAGACATTTCCATCGAGCTGCGAAGTCGGCTGTTCCTGAAATGAGACAGACAAAACGCAATCTCTGAACGACAAATAACAACTGCCTGATCGTGCTGCATATGAAAAGACAATGCAGTACTCAAACGGCGGCATCTTTTTGATAGCTAACAAAGTACCATCCGGCAGAAATACATACTTCTTAATTGCTCGTCTTCTAGATAATGAGCAACAGGCATTCGCCCAAATACAACGCTAGTCGAGTGGTTAAAGCACATGATGACACCAATAATAGCACACAAGCACACACACACACATGCTTAGAAGACGAAATGATACAAAATACATAGATACAGTACAAGTACAAGGAAAACTAGCGATTTGTCTCGCGTTTGAACAACTGGAAGCCTAAACTATACTTCTTCCCATGTGCTCTTTTCATCTGGAAGTGCATTATACCTGCGTGATATGGTGACTATGGACTGGCGATGGGCGCTGAGGGCCGCGTGCGGTCCGCAGTAGCCCCTCAGCCGGTTGATGGAGTCGAAATGATTCAGAATGGCTGTCCGAAGGAGGGGACTCTGCTCCTCGTCTTGCTGCGGTCAAATGTGAAGGCGGTTACTACTAAACGATTGATACACAGTGAAAAACAGGCAAGCATTTGTAGAAATGGAAACAGTTTTAGGATATGATGTTACCAAGTCCAGAAACTATGGACTTTTAAGAAACCCATGAGTTCTTAAGAAGTGCTGTAGTATTTGAATAGGGAAAACAAGAGGCCATAACGTTCTCGAATAAGTCCTCGAGAAGCGATAGCGTTCTTAAAGAAGTCCCCGAGAACCAATGAACTTGAAGAAGAACTTGAAGACAAGAATGCTATGGTGTCTCGTTGTCCCCAAGTTGTCCCTATTCAAATATGACAGCACTTTTTAGAACCCTTGGGATTCTATCTGTCTTTCAGTGTACAGACAATAGCGTACACGTCCTTCACTGAAACTGTGCCCTCTATTCAATCTCCATGCATCAAGATATAAGATAGTTTTTTTGAGAATGTGAATTACATATATAGAACACATACCAGAACTTTGGCGTCGATGAGGCAAGTGAAGCCGTCCTTGCCCTTTCGCATGTACTCCTTGGTGGCCAGCTTGTACAGCTGGTTCGGTTGAACAAACATGTCGCCCACCTTCACAAACCTGAAATATTGAAAGACACAAAGAAATAAGCACGCGACTGAAAATTTATGGGCCCTTCCTAATCAGATAAAAATGGAGCATTAGGAGATACAAAAATTAACAAAAAAGACAGCATATGCATATTATGCGTTCAACCCTAAAACCTCAAGGAAGAACGACACTACCAACGACACTTCAATGAGGAGCCATTCTATGTCCGACCTTGTCCCTATCTGTCCCCTATCTGCCCCCCTCCTCTCTACAGCATCACACCTGGCTGTCCCCCGTCCCCTGTGCCCCATGTGGCACCTCACCTGTGGTCCACCCTCTGCCCGGTCGGTTTGTCCGGGTCAAACATGAAGGACATGCCGGCCACCTGCGGAAATCTGCCTGCCAGCCGCGGATACAACGACACAGCGTTCTCCAGAGCCTGGCACAGCGCCGTACCTGCAGCAATATGAAACAGAAGAAATGTCAATAAGCGGATACAACGACACAGCGTTCTCCAGATGCCTGGTCACAGCACGAACTGCAGCAAAATATGAAGCGAGAAATGTCACATAAGCATTACACACGACACAGCGTTCTCCAGAGCCTGGCACAGCACCAAACCTGCAGCAATATGAAACAGAGAAATGTCGCACACAGTGGCACGTTATCAGGACACCTGTCTGTGGTGGATTGTGGTGGATTGTGGTGGATTGTGGTGGATGTGCAGTAGAAACCTGCCCAAATCATTGTGGTATGCATGTCAATTATTATTGTATCAAACGAAGGTCGAATTGGTATCATCGAACATGAAACGGAACTATTATTTAATGAAATACTAAGCTCATGAGATGCGCATATGATATACAATAATGTTAAAAAAGACAATATATCATAGATATGAAATAAACATCGAAACTACTGACAGAAAAGAACAAGACACCATAATTTGATGAATAAATTAGATCAGTGGCCTCATTCATCACAATATCAGCCGATGCAGTCAGACGTCTACCGACTGCGACATGTCTGACTGACTGGTGTGACTGGTGACCGGCGGACTGGTGTGACTGGTGACCGGCGGACTGGTGTGACCGGTGAGGGAGGACTGGTGTGACCGGTGACCGGCGGACTGGTGTGACCGGTGACCGGCGGACTGGTGTGACTGGTGACCGGCGGACTGGTGTGACTGGTGACCACAGACTGACTGGTGTGACTGGTGACCGGCGGACTGGTGTGACTGGTGACCGGCGGACTGGTGTGACTGGTGACCGGCGGACTGACACAGTACCTGCAGCAGGCAGAGGCCGTCCATGTAGGGCGCGATCGTCACCAGGTCACGCATGCTGAAGTCGCCGGCGCGGTGGACCCGGTCGCTGCGCAGAGTGCCGGAGTTGAGCAGTACGCAGTCAGCGTTCATCGAGGCTGCCGGGGCGATCGAGACGGTATCAGTACCGGGCTCAATGCAGATGTACAAATCCAGCAATAGGTCAAATACAATGCTATGAAAGCGCTTGGAAATGTGTAGGTACCGTACAACGACCAATCAGAGGTCGACTGCCAAGATAAAATGCAAAGAACCTAACCAAGGCGAAAGAACGGAACTACTTCGAACTTCGAGTGCCTTTAAAATCACATTCCCAACAGCTAAAGTGGCCCTTCTATTTGAGTTTGATCGGGAGAGGACTCACCGAGAATCACATCGGCGCAGAAGTTCCCGAGATTGGTCTCCTCTGAGCGAATCTTGCTGAAGCGGCCCTCCAAATCAACCTCAAAATGACCGACCACGTCCTCCAGCTTCGTCTCCGACAAATCTTGCCGCAGGATATAGGATACAAGCTCGTGTGAAACACTGGTTGTGAATACATGTAAATGTAAAGGCTTAAAAAAATACAATACAATATACAATGAACATAAACACATACATACAATATTATGGTAATTTTTGTTTTGATACTCATGCTATAGCAGTTCACTGACCTTAGAGAACAGACATTTCGAAACAAATGTGGCGGATCATGATGATATGCCTATATTTTCACGATTTCTCCGTGGATCACGATATGTATAGTTTATGGAAGATCGTTCGCAGATAAAACAACGTTTAAGACTTGGAAGATTCAATTTTGTAGCAAAAGTATTTGATGTGAAAGCATTTCCAATGTGATTTACAGAAGGTGGCCTGAGCATACACTACGCTAGGATCAGCTGTTAATTACACCAATGACACAATATTGATATGAAAAATGAAGCAATAGAGATATAAGGATAGCCACAGCATTTGTTTGACGAATCCGCTTGTCGCAAGCATTTTTCACATTTCCAGCCTAGCTGGGGATACGTGCAATCACCCTTTAGGCCTCTAGTACTGTGCACGATGAACACAGACCACTGTTGCCACTCGCGCTCACCTATATAGTGCTGCAGCTGCTGCTTCAGTTCGGGATCCTCCTCGTACTCGGAGGTGACCTCGATCCGCTGCAGCTTGTGTGTCCAGCCGCTGTCCGGCTGGTGGGTCATCTCCAGCACGGAGAACTCGCGGAAGTCGGTGCCAGACTTCACCATGAGGCATTTAGAGTCGGGCGACTGCAGGACGGGCCAACAAGTCAGACGGAAACCATTCGGAGAACGAGGAGACTTAGGAGCAAAGAGAGGGAAAAGGATGAGGGAGAAACGGTGGGGGAGAAAAAGAGCAGAACGAGAGAGCAGTAAAGCATGAGAACATCACTGAAAATGCGATGGTATCTCTGCAGAATAAGGTTTCACCACTGACCGTGTGCACCTCGTAGTCGTGGTCGTGACCTCCCAGAATCAGGTCAATGCCCTGCGACTCTTTTAGCAGCCTCATGTCATTGAATGTTCGCATATGGGTGAGCGCAATTACTAGGTCACAGCCCTGGAAAAGCAAAGAGGTTCAGACATTCAGACATGTAGCATAGTAGCGAACAAGATACAGGCGAGTCAGAACTTGTGTGCCTGATTATCTACAAGAAAGCATACAAATACTACACCTTTTTGCGATCGCATTTGACCAATGGGCAAAACTGCTTTTAACACTCTGCATATAGAGGGCACCACTTCTTGCCGTTTCACCATAAACATTCACTATTCACCATAATATTAGTGGCATTCATTACAACTTCGTCCTTGAGCAAAACTTTCAACAATCTCCAAAACAGATCGGCATTGGATAAAATGATCGCAAGTGAAGTTATGCAGACGGACGAGCCAGAATATTTTGATCGCCATTATTTCGTCAAGGGCACAAAATCTACACTCGTATAATAGCGAAGTGACACAATTTTCGGCCATAATCGAAATCATGTTGAATTATCAGACAGTTTTGCATAATGAGTAATCTAGTGACTAGTGTTCAAATCGTTTCGCTCATCTGTTAAATTCCGGCGCCAGCAGCCGATTAGTTTTGTCGAATGATGATTGTTGAAATTGCCGTTCCAATAGTTATGCTGAATGGTCAAATCCGAGTGCAAAAAGGTGTAATAGACGTTGACGTATACAGGTGTAAAATAAAGTATGATATAACTTTTGGCGTTTATTTACTATGCGAAAAAAAGAGTGACTGACATATAATTTGTTATATACACAAATGCAATGTAACGCACTTAAGAACCGTCATTTCAAATATTCCTAAAATAGTTATTTTCATTAACTGTCGTTTCAATTAATCTTAAAATCGTTATTTTAGTTAACCGTAGCAGTTTTACGTAGTTATTTAGTAGCTATTTAGTAGATATATCTGATGAACTAACGCTGTGGTGGGAGCAAGTATATATTGAACACAAAATACTTTGTAGCTGTGCAATGCATGCAATACAAAGATAGTGAAGCAACACTTATTTTGAGGTAAGTAGGGTATGTTTAACGACCGAGGAATAATGAGTTAGGGACTTGGCCCACAATGATCGAGCTCATTGATGACCATGGGGATAATAATATGGCAGAAATTTACCGTGCTCGTTCGTCTTACCAGCTGGTGAATAAAAAGCGTGCTAAGGAACAATTTTCTAGGAAGACATTAAAAATGGTCCACTGTGATACTGAAAACAACATCTCCGCGAGATATAAAACAAGAAAGTATTTTACAAATTCTTCAGAAAGTATGGCCGCATGGGTGTAACTTTGTATGTAGTTGGTGTGGAAAGCTCCACACCAACTTGAAAGTTGGTGTGGCAAATACACACCAACTTATTGTAGGAGAGATGCAGTTTTGATCATCCAAGGAGCTTTTTTGGGACCGTGTGTATATTAAGATTGTCTTGTTCTACATAACAATTAATTTTTTCACCATTTAAAAGACGAGTGGACTAAATTCGGGAAATTAAAATATAAAATAAGATGATAGCAATGACAATACACACCAATTTTTAAAACGTTTCTACACCCATGCATGGCCGTGTTACAACACAAGTATAGTGGTGTCAGTCAAGTGTAAACACTCCAGGTCTTACACAAAAGAACATTGTGGAATAAAGACAGTCAGGTTTACTGCGCGAAGTTTTAGATGCTAATTGTTGCATCTCACATGTCGACAACTTGCAGAAACTTTTCGGGGTGGGTTTATTGGAGAGCTTCGAGCATGCATATTCCACAGACCATTGTGAGTAACAAGCCTGAGTGAGTCAGAGCTCTTGAGAGTAACACAAACACGAGTGAGCTAAGACCATTTGTAGGGTAGTAACAAACACGAGTGAGTACCCGGCTCATATGAGGGTAACAAAGAAGAGTGAGCTACCGACCACATTCTGTGAATAAACAAAAGAGTGAGCTACAGGTCATCTGAGGATGTAAGACAAGCCTTGAGTTGAGCTACCAGGCAATCTGAGGGTAAACCAACACACGTAGTGAAGTACCAGACCCATCTGTAGATAAAACAAGACGACACGGTGAGTACAGACCATTGTGGAGTAAAGACAGGCACGAGGGGGCTACAGGACCATTGAGGGTAACAGCACATTGGTGAGTACAGGCTATTGTGGGTAAACCAGCACGAGTGAGCTACCGGCACCAATCTGAGGGAGTAACAATAACAGGTGAGCGACAGGCCATTCCTTCGGTGAGGAGTAAACAAAACACATGAAGTGAGTACAGACCATCTGTGGAATAAAGCTCAACCGAGTGAGTACAGACCATTGTGGAGTAACAATCAACGAGTGAGACTCCAGGTTCTGTGAGTTAAACAAACGCACTGGTGAGCTACCAGACCCATCTGTGGAGTAAACAAACACACGAGTGAGCTACCAGGCCCATCTAAGGAGTAAACAAGCACATGAGTGAGCTACCAGGCTCATCTGTGGAGTACACAATCACATGAGTGAGCTACCAGGCTCATCTGTGGAGTAAACAAACACACGAGTGAGCTACCAGGCCCATCTGTGAGTAAACAACAACGAGTGAGCTGTTTGCGATGGTGCCTGATGATGCATGTGCGTGTGTGTTCCAGCGTGACGTTCTGTAGCAAGGCGAGGGGCCCGGGGGCATGGCCCCGTCACTGAGCCGAAATTGGGTTATAACTCAATAGACTGAATGTAGGTTTCTTAAAAAACTCTGCCTACCCCTCACGGTCGGACATATGGCTGAGGAGCAATCTGATTTTACCAGTATAGAATGAGGATTTTAGGAGCAAATGGTACTTTTCGAGGTCCCTTCTGAGCAAATCGGGTGGCTACGTGCCTGTGTTCCAGTGTGTTTGTGTGTGTATGACTGTGTTTGTCCTTATGACCTTTTAACCTGCTACTAATCTGCTGACGATGGGTAGTAATAGCCCGGAGTTTATGCGGAATTGCTCAAATACACATGAATATGGATATGAACATATGGCGACCTTTCATATTGTATTTTGTCGCACGCGGTATTTACTGATACTGAATGACGTTGTTAACTGTTTTGTATAGAATGCCGCACAAGGTCAACTATAATTTCTGATTTTTGTCCACGCAAAAGGTCAGCGACCCCCTGGCCAGTGCTAAGCTGGCGCACCTGCAGGTAGAATCACTACTCTGCTTCCATGTGCCTGATATAGGAGTTGGATTCCCCGACAGGCTATAGGCATGCTCTGGCGGTCTGGCTGTTATCTGCAACAGGGCATGCTTCTGACGGTATGTTAATGATCGTAGCAATGAAGCTGCCATAAAGCCCCTCCTCCTCCTCCCCCCCCAAAAAAAAACACACACACACACACACACACACATTCAACAGCCTGCAAAAACTACATAAGGCGAGTTTTGGATTCCGTTCGCGGGTGATTAAGGTGATACGCTCTTGCAGCCCCGGCGTGCGTCTCCAGGTTCGAAGTTCGAGACAGCCCTGGGAACGACGCTCTCTACGTCGGGCGTGGCACGAGTCCAACCAAAGTTTGCAGAGGTCGACGACGAGAGTGCGTGTCAGTTACTTTGCAGTGCATTCGGATGAAGTTAGTCATTATCTTAATGAAAAAACGTGATATACTAGTTTAGATGATCAATGCCATAGCACAGGAATTTTATTTCACACACGACAAATAAATCCACTGATACTATCTTCTGACTCGTGAGTTCGATGTTACCTGGCATTCCCAATTTACATTATTTTCAATCACAATCACAATCAATCTCTGCCGGATGACAATCCCTGCCGTATGACAAAACGCCAGCGCACTTAATGATGGTGTTTGACTCACCAAAGTCGTGATTTCCGAAGACGGCCACGTGTACCTCCAGGCGGTTCAGCACAGGAATCATATGGTCTCCATGGGCAAACGTGCTTACTGCAACCGACAATAATAGGGGTCAAAGTCAATCTACGACAGGGACATGACATATGTCATTAAAACGCACGCTTCCTTTACATACAGAATATAATCAATCCGAATTAAAACAATTGGCAGTTAAGTGCAATAGAAAAGAACTTCGATTGCAGTGTCAGTCTCATACGATCAAAGTCATGGAAACACCTTTGGTTTCAGAAGCTTCACTCTCATATACTCACATAAGCTAGGACTGAAGATGTCTCCACTGAAGACGACCATTGGGTTCAGGTGTCTGAACTTATCCACTGCTGTGGCAAACCGAGCTGCACCTCCCACCTGAAACAGTAAATCCACCAATCAACAGCAGGTCAAACAGATCAGAAGCAGATAAAAAGATAAGCACCAGGACAATCAGCTCAGCAACTGGTCGCACAGGTCAGCATCTTGTCACCCACGCCAGCAGGAGACCATTCAGATTGGTGATAAGTCATTCATGCCTGAGGAATAAATATTCCATCCAAGGGAATTAGTTTTAGTTTACATCTGAGCTCGTACTTCGTTTACACAATTGTCATATTTTGTCTAAAAGCAACGCAATTGAACTAACCGGTTCTTGAGTTCCGGATTCAACATTATAGACATCGTTGAAGTGTATGATGGTAAGCTTTTTGTCGCCCATGGAGAAGCTAGGACTTCGAAACCTCACGCAGTCTGCTGAAACAAAATGCACATGATAGGTGAGATCGGTCAATATATGTAACGCTTCAAATCATCAATAGTCGCATACAAGCAACATGCAACATTAGCACCATGTTAAATGTCATCACTCTGTCGCTTCGTCACATTATGCATGCATTCGAAATCCATCGAAAACATTAAAAACGTTTTGACGAACATAATAATAAATACCAATATACCACAAAAGGCGGCCGTCATCGGCGACTGACCGAAGCGAGGCGAAGAAAATTACAAGTGAATTTCACTCGAACGGGCAAGTAGTGCTGATCAAAGGGTGCACACGTGCGCACTCAGAGCACTGCACCCTGATTTGTGGAAAGCGGCAGCTGAAGGGTCCTAAACACCACACCAATTTGCACACATCGGCAAGCCTTTGCGGGTAGTTTTTGGAGATAAATTTATTTTCAACACCCTCACGTGCACGCGGCTACGCGCAGTGGTGGTCACCACATGAGTCGCGACTGGTCTCAAGCGGGTAGGTTAGAAGGGCTGCTCATTTAAAGGAAGACGCTTATCATCCGAGGTTGTGGTTTGCAGAGCCTCTCAAAAGCGTCTCACGGGTCGGACGGGTCGCGGACGGGTCGCGGTTGGGTCGGGTCGGGTCGGGCCGCTTCATATCAGATTTTTCCCCAAGGAGACCGGGGCACGTTCTGTTACTTTTTTTTAATTGGCCCTGACGCGCACACTTTAAAGATGTTTGGTGATTAAAAGGATGTTTCATATTAACATTATATTTTTAGATAGACAGCTATTTTGTTGATTTGCCATTTTCAGTAGTGTGCAGAAGTCAAACACCCACGAGTCAAATCGAAAGTAAATTTGTTTTGTTTTGGACTCGGCAAAATTTACGTCCTAGTGTATTGAATCGCCGCCGTTAAAAGCCGATTGTCGTCGGTCTCTCTTTACTAAAATGCTTGATATAGTCGACTTGTTTTACCTTTGGCTATACAGTTAGCCATACACTTAGTCATACTATTGCAGCGCTGAAGATATTTATCAATTTTCCCCAACTTCTTTATATCTACGTCATGGAGCCCAAATATTGAAACTTTTTTAATTAAATTAAGCACCGCATCGAAGAAACAATGTCATAATCGTATTGTTTCGCGAATCAATTATTCTATACTTATGCACCACAACGGCCGGTACATTACAACTTTCAAAGGTAAAACATTCCCTTTAAAGGGACGTCCCACCTTAACATAAGTTTCAGTTGAGATAGCCCATTTTGGCGTGCTTGGCCATTGAAATTTATATGGTATAGTTTAAAACAACCACTGAGGTCGAATCACAGAGAAATCTCGAGAGTCTGATTTTGCAATCAATGTAAAAACATTCGCCAGCCCCAATGTATTTGAATGGTGGCCGCTGAGCCGACTTCGTGTCTCTCTTGCTAATAGTTGATTTACAGCTCGACTTGTTTTACATTTGGCCATACACTAGTCGTACACTAGTCCTACTTATAACGCGTTTGAAGGTTTTCTTTGTTTTTCCCATAAAGTTCCTTTCATATGCGTCAATCAGGCAAATATTTTAAAACCGATTTTTTATTAATTGAGCACTGTTACGTTGAGAAAATGTCATATCGTTTTCAGCAGGCATTTCACTTCATATTTGTGACCACATAAACGACGTACATTTTGAACATTTTTGAAGGTGACAGCCCTTAATAGTTAATTACTTCCTGTTCATACATCAATGAGCTTCAAAATCGTTTTAGGAGTTATAGTTGTCCTTTCGACACCAGTGTCTAAGATAATGTGGCGATGGACTCTCCGACAGAACCTGGCCAATTACAGGGCACGTTCTGTTCACCTATGGGGCACATTCTGTCACTGAAATGGGAGTTCTTGTTGATCACCGAACGGTCATCATGTGGCGTCCCTGGAGAGGAGAGAGGTTCATTAATCGCCATCTCTTATAGTTAAAAATGACGGCCCCATATTGCCGATCCCAACCACTGCATTTTCGTTTTTTTGTTATCCATGCACGAATCAGGGCAATGTTATGTACTGTTAACTGGGGTGGGGGTTTTCTAACGCATGCCTGAGCCCCCCCCCCCCCCCCCCCCCCCCCCCCAGTGGACGCAAGGTTCACCGCAGTCTAACGGTAAGGAAAAACGCGTTTGAAATTTCTCCACGGGCCCAAGTGAATATTTTGCATTGAGGACCCCCCCCCGGGGTCACAACTTTCGTAACGGAAAGTAGTCTTAACTTTTCTCTCCAAACTCGAAGCCTAGATCTGCCAGTAGAAAATCCCACAGTGCAAATTCCTCAGACAAGGCCTTAAGGCACGAACAATGTTGACTGAATCGCAACACCCGGTTCGTTTTACGCTTGTAGTGGCCGTATCATATCTGAAATAACAGCAATCAATTTGCTGGTCGGTTTATAAGCGATTACGACTAGGGATAGATGACAGATTTCAGTGACAGAACCACCCCAGATTGGATGACAGAACCATGCCCCACTCGGACATAGCTCACACTTTTTTCGTTGCTTACTTTGAACGGTTGAGAGAATGGGTCAGAATAACGCTCAGCACAATATTCTGGACATTCGTGTCGCCCCATGACAGCTTTCAAAGACACTATACAATTATCTGAATGGCCACTAACCAAAATTTTGTTCACTTAACAAAAGTGTGGATTTATGTTGAAAGACAAACTTTTCCAAATTGGACCAATCTGGTCGTAGGCATGTTGTTGTTTTAATAGCACCAATAGTATTAATAGTAATTGTTAGCACAAAGGAACATATGTTGCGAAACAACAATATACCTGCGGTGGATAGTTCACGAGAAAATCCCGCTGACAGAATGTGCCCCGTGACAGAACGTGCCCCAATCTCCCCTATACCACGGAAGGACGAGCGAGCGTAAACAGCAATGATAATATAAATAATAACGAACATGAAATCCAGCAATAACGTGATTCATAGATTTACTTATGTCGTACAGCTTGCATGTTACAGTCTATCACGCGATAGAATGCATCTATTTTCTGTATGTTAATGCCCAAAAACTCAATACAAACACATTTGTATTCTGTCTTGAAAAAAGGTAAAACACAACCCTGTCTAAATAATCAAACCTGTCTGGTATAAAACCTCTCTGGTATAAAATGCAAACCTGTCTGGTAGTCTTTTAGTTTACCACCGTTATTTACAGACTTCTGAGGCACTCCGTCCGCTATGCCGCTTCAATACTTTATTTGGAATGCATTTGTGTCTTCTTCCTCATGTATGATAGATGCACAATATGCCCAACGCTAATACACATGCTTCGGTATATATGGCCTTGAATGCCCAAAGGATGAATGTCGTCATTTTAGTGTTCTTTGGGCAATGCCCAGCGAGACTGGCTCATCTTACCCCACCCGCGACCAAATGCGAATAATCACTCACATGGCGAAAACCTGCAGCCTTCTGCAAATTGGCTACAGCATCACGGAACAAGATAATGTTTATGCATTGCTTAACACAAAGCTAGCACGAGTTAAGAAAATTATTCAAATTTTACTTCTGAGCATGAAAAACAATATTTTCCCAGCAGCTCACTTCCATGAGTCTCGATTGCGGCAGCGATCCAACTGAACGACTGTAGGAATGCGGCCGACTAACAGGCAAAAGATAGGAACGATAGGCATTATAGAAGTGGAGAAATCAGGGTGGCTCATCTTACCCCATATGCTCATCTCCCCTACAGACAAAGTAAGTCACATTCACGGTCACTTTTGTCACAAATAAATCACATTTGTATAACTTCGATATTTTCACCATTAACTCCGTGCAAAAAGCTCCTTTCAATTCGAGAGCACAACAAGCAACGTTATATTGTCAGTTCTTGGACCGAATGAATTTTTACCCGAACTTTTAAACGGTCTCAGGAAAACTTGCAAAAACACTTCAAACTATATAAACAGTGTAGACACTGCTAACCAAAAGTACCTTCGCTAAACCAAAATCCGCTAACTAAAAAATTTCACTTCGCTTACGCTAAACCACTGAATAGCTAAACAGAAATTACGGATGTCTACGCTAACTGTTAACCGCTAACTGTTATCATATGAATTTAGATTCAGTCTGGTTTTTGGCTCTAAAACCATTTAAAACAGACCTAGAGAGCCGAAATTGTAATGCTATAGCTTTGACATAGAGCTTTTCACAAAGGTTGGACGAATGACAATAAAGTTGTACCAAGGTCATCCCAAGGTCAGATGACAATAAAGTTGTACAGAAATCGTTCAATGAAAAAATATGTGTTAATTTAATTCAATTCATTTAAACAGAGGCGGAAGGTGCTCCGTCCCTGTCATTCCCTCTCCTTACCTCCCCCCTCTCCACTCTTACACCTGAGGATGGCTAAAGGCCAAAGATTTGTGTGAATTTTTATGTAGTCTGTAGGGGAAATGTTCCGATTAGCGACCCCCTTAGGTTGAAGCGCGCTGGTGATTATGCTGTCGTTTGTTACGAGGACCGTGGGAACTTGTTATAAGGGGAAGTGTGACATTTTTCTAAGCCATATATGGTCTTACTTTAAATTCACCATTCGTATCTATAATCGCAAATTGCGTCTTGCATAGCCCTTGCAAAAAACGCTAAATAGGGAACTGTTCCCGTTTGCGACGGGTTGATATAGCATCCCAACTTTAGCAATATGTTAGCATATTGCCTTCTAAGTTTCCGTTTCTGTAATTTCCTCCCGCTATTTGGGGCAGACCTCAAAATTAAAAAAAAAAAATGTCAGTCGTACGAAATGAAAGCCATTGGAGTCAACTTTTCAAGCTTAAATGATCAGCGGGGGTGACCTCTGAAAGACCTACGGTCGCAAATAGGGAAATGTAAGTGTTCCAAATTCAATGTCCGCAATAAAAATATAATACCGAACACACGCTATACAACGGAAATCGAACAAAGATAAACCATAATGATATGAACAATTCAGAACAACAAACTTTGTTTTCAACAAGTACGCCAGTAGTAAAAACAGCACATATTAAGTCGTTAACGGCGTAAGAAAAAAGACGTGTTTTCCTTTCAGAACACGTGCAGAGCACTACCGTATAAATAACAGTCACAAGTAGAAATGGCTTGATACTGGTAAAAAAAAAACGGCACATGGCCGATTTAGTTTTTTCATGTATGTTCTTAATTTATTCGGTGTCAATTTCTGTGTATGGTGGGAGGTCGCAAATGGGGAGAGGTCGCTAATAGGAACATTTCCCCTACTCTTTATAGTCGTTTATTCATCTTTTCGTAGGTCATTAGGTACGCAGCGTCGCCTGCTGTTGTGCTGCTGGTTCTTTTTACACTACGGTCAAATAAGCACCAAGAATGAAATTAAACATTAATTTATATTCAACATACACTTTAATTACTGTAACAAAGGTATGAAACGAATCCAAACAGGAAAAAAATAGTTTAGCGGACTTTAAGTTAGCGGAGCTAAATTTAGCGGAAGCAAATTTGTTTGTTAACGGTTTCCAAAGTTACAGGAAACGCTAATCCACTAAACAAAAAGCTAGCTTCGCTCATTAGCAGCTAGCGGATTAGGAGAACCGTGCTAACCACTGCCTATAAGTCACATGTTTTTTTGTGCGTTGGGGAAAACAAGAGGAAACTAACTTTCGCGATATAAGAACGGCATACCCACTGAATCCAAACTTCCGCTAACATTATATGTATAACATTTGTGGAGGAATGATGAAGACTCTGACCCATTCCCGATAATACCTCCCGGTGCCAAGGGCGTATCCAAGGGGGACCCTGACCACCCGCGGGTCCCCCTTGGGCTGAGGGGCCCATCTTATTTTTCGTATAAGTGGTCTTGCCAGACGGGCTCTCGGTCGGTCTGGGGACCTTCGATCGGCTTGAAGGGGCCGTCTGTCGGTCTGAGAGGCCGTCTGTCGGGTCTGATTCTGAGTCGGCGCCCCCTGTCGTTCTGTCTGAGGGGTGCCTCTGTCAGTATCTGTCTGAGGGGGCCCCTCTGTCGATCTGTCCCTGAGGGGGCCCTCTGTCGGCTGTTCCTGGGGGGCCCACTGTCGGTCTGTCTGAAGGGGCCCTCTGTATGTCAGCTTGAACGGGGCCTCTGTCGGTCTGTTCTCAGGGGGCTCCTCTGTCGGTCCTGTTTGAGGGGCTCCTCTTTGGGTCCGGTTGGCTTGAGGCGGAGGCGCCTCTTCGTCGACTTACCCCTGTCCGGTCGTCGGCTTGAGGGGGCCCTCTCTAGTCGGTCGGCTTAAAGGGGGCCCCTCTGTTCGTCGGTCTTGAGGGGGCCCTGTGTCGGTCGGATTGGAGGGCCCCTCTGTCTGGTCGGCTTGAGGGGGCCTCTGGTCGGTCGGCTGAAGGAGGGCGCCCCTGCCTGGGTTTCCGGGTTCGGGCTTGAGGGGCAAAACTGTGTCGGTCGAGACTTGAGGGAGCGCCCCATCTTGTCGGTCCGGCTCGGGGGGCTCTCTGTCGCAGCTTTGAGGGGGCCGCTCTGTCCGAGGGGTCTCCCTGAGGACCTGTTTCTAATCTCGGAGGACCTGTTTCGATCTCAGATCGGGCCGTCTGTCGGTTCTGAGGGGCGACTATAGGTGCGAGGATGGTTTTCTGCTGTCCAAACCACACTGATTGGATGAGCGGCGTAAAAACTGAATGTGCGGTCTGCAGGACGAGGGTCACGAGGGCGGTTGTAGTCCTGTCGGTTGTGAGGTTTGTCGCTTGTCCTTAGTACTTCTGTCGGCATGAGGGGGTCCTTGCGTGGGCATTGTGAGTCCTCCATGTGCCCTAAAAATAAATTCCTCGCCAGCTTCAGGGGGTCACTTTTTTGGGCCCGACGGTGGTCCTCTGTCAGCTTGAAAGGGGGCCCCTCGGTCGGCCTGAAGAAGGCCCTTTGGGTGGCCTATGTCGGCATGAGGGGCCCTGTGTGGGCCTTTCGAGACCAGCTTGAAGGAGCCTCTTCGACAACGACGGGACCCTCTGTTAGCCCTTAAAAGGTGGCTCTGTCAGCCTCACGAGGCCCTCCAGTAGGGTTAAGGAGTTCTTGACCTGAGGGGGGTATCCACTGACTTGAAGGGGCCCTTGATCAGCGTTAGGGGCCCTCTGTCAGTTTGAATGAGGGCCACCCTCTGTCGAGCTAATAGGGCCCTCTGTCGGCCCGAGGTTCCCTCAGTCGTCATGAGGGGGATTTTTTCGGTCTTTTATGGAGTTCAGTGGTTTGGGTCTCAGGGGGACTGAAATCTTGTCGGGTCTGAGGTCCTCTAGCTTGAAATTTGGAGGCTCCAATCCGTCTCATTGAATTCACGTACAGCCAAGGAAAAATGTTTTATGTCCGTGCAAAAGTTTCTGTCCGCTGGTTCCTGCCTTCTGTCCTGTCCGGGCTGCACGCAGTGGAATCCCAATGCAATTACTTAGCCCTCTCCCCCGGTTATCAGGGACGGAGGGCAAAAATAGTTTCAAAATAAGATTTTTCACTGCATGTAGCATCGACAACAGACCGATAGACAAATTTGACATTGAGAATGAAACAAATACTAAAACGGGTGTTGCTTAACCAAAGCTTTAAAGATACTTTTCCCCTACGTTAGCTCTTTCCGTAGACGAAAACAAACCTCGCTCCAGGGGACATGGAGGATTTAATTCGAATAGAGCCTGAAAGAGTACTGCTCTTAGCCGTTCTTCACGAAGGATTTATTCACCGGGAACATCGTCATCGGTTGAGGTGAAATAAAGTGGACATATACACATTTGCCCTAGACGTTACCTACAGTACAATCATCAAATATTTTTAGCTAGTAATAACAGTGTCTTTTTAGCAATTGTAATGCATTCATGTTTTTGCAAGCCACTATCGTTAAATGCCGGGTATGTGGCGCTCGCTTGTGGTGAGTGGCTATCAAACGGCGTCTGCCTTAGTCACGGTCCGTTTATTATAGCGTCTCCACTTTATAAGATTTTAAGTAAGGACGAAGGAACATTGTAGGTATAGCTAATTTGGAATGGTAAAGTAAAGTTTTTAACAAAATCGGCTGAAAGAAATCAGTTCCAACCTGAAGTCCCTATGAGTTGAGGTTATTACAAATGACCTCCCAAATGTCTCGAAAGCTGAACCACAAATAACCGAGGCACACAAATAACTAAAAGTTAAAATTCATATTCGTACCGTGCGTGGCTGAGGTCCACTTCCCCCCCCGCAACACCATCTTGTACTTAAAAAATACATAATAATATAATAATTAATAATCTATATTCTGTGGTCAATGTACCTTCGGCGTCAGGAAAACCAAAGGCCCATCACAATTTTTGGGGAATTTTTACTGCTGCTGACTACAGAGTGGAGGGCGAGTCGCTGAATGGTGGAGCGGAATGCTCAGTTCCTTAGGTATCTTTGTTCTATTTGGAGCTTTCTATCTTCTTGATGTGTGGGATCCTTGCATTGCAGATTTGCAGGGTGACACGTTTAAAACCGAGACGACCCCACGCCGCGCCGTGAGGGCGCAGGCTAATCTGCTGGTCCCTCCCCCACTCCCGGGTTTTTCTCAATAAATCACAAAACATGGCAGATATCACATGACACTTGCAGCAGGTACCGTTACATATAGTTTCTTACCTCAACTCTAGCCGCCTGCTCAATAAATTATGAATGAATGAATGCTGTACTTTAGAAGATAATGACTTTTAAATGGACGTGCTGTACCGGGCATGTATGCATTTTGGTTGGAAAAACGATTAGGTTTGAATAATCGTAGAAATGAAGTTTTGAACGGAAACTAAAACGCAGCTTTAAGGTTAGGAAAGAAGCATTGTCTTCAACAAGAAAATTCTTCTATGGTCTTCCAACAATTTTGAGTTTTTTGATCTCTTGAATTTTTTCCCAAAAATAATCACAAACCGAAATGTTTTCAAAAATATTAAAAAAAACGGAATATATGTGAGAGAACAAAGCATGGACGATACTTAAACCAAATTGAAAAAATGTGACTCCCAAGTATAAGTATATCATGACGTTATTTAAACTTGTATTGACCAGATATAGACAAACAAATGCCACAGGTGTATTCCCTGAGACAAAACTGGATTATGCAATGCATTTTATATCTATATATTATTCAATTTAACAATTGACCTGATATGACCCGAATTTGAGCTTTTATTATGTCAGATTGCGATATTGGCTCGTACTATCAAATAATACGTCTAAAACAACCTTAAAGGAAAACAGTGTGTCGCAAGACTCGCATGACCTTCCGTGACCTTTTGCCAACAGGGACCTTTTGTGACCCGATCTTGCCTTACCTTGCTTACAATTTATATTTTGCCTAATGCGGGAGATTCATTATATCTTTTAGATTTTGTGGGCAAAAATATTCTCAATCTAGGCATTGGATAGCAAATAAGACCAAAAAGCTAAAATATCTGCATTGTGACCTTCTACCTGACCGTGACCTGACAATTTACCTTTTTTTAAGAAAAAATTGTGTATATTTTGGATGCGTTTCATTGAGAGCTTTCTATTGCCCGCCTACGCGTCCCCGCTGCGGTATGGTTTGGAAGATTACGAGGGGCAAGAATCTGCCCCCCAGCGGGCGCGGGTTAATACAGAGTGTTTTAGGTCCCAGGGTAGATTCTGCCCCAAAAATTCGGTATATATCCAGAATAGGTAATAGTGAGTGGTATAACACCTCAGAAGTTACAGCGCCCTAAAATCCAACCCCGAATCACCATCACCACTACACCCGGAATTAGTAGTTGAAATGGTGATACCGAAGCTAAAATTTGTAGGGGGCCCTGTGTCCATGCGTTTCATTGAGAGCTTTCTATTGCCGCCTAGCGCGTCCATGTATGCGCCAGGGGGCCCAAATCACTGACCGCGGGTGGCACCTTGGCGAAATCCGGGATACGCCCTTGAAGGCACATGACTCTCTCACCTGCAGTCACCGCGCACACCACCGCTCCACCGTCAGCACCGGAATGAATGTGGGAGGGAGAGAGCGCCAGCTGTACCGTCCTGTCTGCCACCTGACGACCACACCACACCACAACTGAGGCACGCTCACCGAACTGTGACCAGCCCGCAGCCAGCCAGGTGGTCTGAAATGTGACCACCATGCTCTCTCCCTCTCCCTCTCCCTCTCCCTCTCCCTCTCCCTCTCCCTCCCTCTCCCTCTCCCTCCACCGCTTCCCCTCTCCCTTTCCCTCTCCCTCTCCCTCTCCCTCTCCCTCTCCCTCTCCCTATCCTCTCATCTCCTCTCCATACCTCACTTTCCTTCCCTCTTCTGTTCTCCCTCTCCTCCCCTTCTCTCTTCCTTTTCCCTTTACCAAAGCGATTCCACTGTCAGCACCTGCGCTGACCCCGCCTGCGCTTTCAGCACCATCGCCTGCACTGTCAGCGCCTACTGACCTCATGTCTCTCGGGCCGCGTTCTGCTGCAGAGGTCACTGACCACCCGGTACCCAGCCAGAGAGCGGCTGCGCTGCGGGCGACTCCTGCTCGGTCGCTGTCTGCTCGCTCAGCACAGAGTACAGAGTACAGAGCAGTGAACCGTTACTCAGACCGGCAATCAGTCTCAGCAGGACGCGCAGCTATTGCAGGCTGCCGGTCGGACTGATGGACTGATGGACTGATGGCTGATGAGGAGGGGAAAGGGGGGAAAGGGGACGTGAAAAGGGAGGGCAGGGAGGGAGGGGAGGGAGGGGAAGGGAAGGGGAGGGAGGTGGGAGGGAGGGGAGGGAGGAAAGGGCGGAGGGGAAGGAGGGCGGAGGGAGGGAGGAGGCGGGAGGAGGGAGGGCGAGAGGGCGAGAGGGCGAGAGGGCGAGAGGGCAAGAGGGCGAGAGGGCAAGAGGGCGAGAGGGCGAGAGGGCGAGAGGGCGAGAGGGCGAGAGGGCGAGAGGGCGAGAGGGCGAGAGCCACGTTAATGCTGATTTCTTTGTTTTATGTTTGGCGTTTATTTCGATTATAAACATGATGTATGACACGATGTTACGTCTGGATTGGTGTAGAAGCACAACGCTTAATTCAAGACGCCTCTCCAACAACCACAAAAAAGCAACCATCCATAACTGCCACTGGAGATCCGCGATACCCCGCCCACCTATCCGCTCTGTAACACGCTTGGGAGTCCGCGCTCTTCACTGCTCACTAAATTTTTATGTAGGACTTGAGGAGGCCCTCCACGGAGTTTGTAAATTTGGGGCTGCTCCTTGTTGTGCTACATATTTGTATTATTATTATTTCTAGTAACAAGCTATGCCTAACATTTTTATTTGTATAGTGCATAGTTGCGACCTGTATGTTTAAGTGTCAGGTAACATGTTTTAGACGTCTTAAGTGGTGTCATATCAGGGTTCTCTTTTCCCATATTTGCATCAAAAACGGCTGCCCTGGCCACTTGTATGTGCCAGATTGGGTGACAGAAGAACTACGAGCATGTGCGAGTTTCAAACGGAGCATTAGAATGCATAATAAACCTGAGAAATCATCAAATCTCCCATATCACCGTAACAGTGGTATACATGTAAGATAATAGGTCGACAATTAAAACGACGAACCAATACACCACACGGTCGCTCAGAGTCGCAAGCGCGACCTGAATAATGATATGCCGAATCATTGACTATCTGAAGGNATAATGCAAACTTGTTTCATATTTTTCGCTGCAGTGTTCGCTCTGCGAGTTGGCGCTGGAGCCAATAACGCTGATCTAGTGAAAACTCCTGAAATGTACTCCTAATACATGCAGTAATGCATGCAATGTTCACTAATCGACAGAAGCTTTGACTTAAGTGCTTGACTGACGGGTATACACGTTGAATGCCAGCGCCCAGCTCAGTCTGTGATTTGACAGCGCTTGTTGAATATCATTGAATGCCTATATATGTCTCTTAGCACTGTGGTGTCTTCGATGTTATGCATGTTAATGATAAGGTCTTTATGTCATGGGCACATCAATCATTGACTTAATCTATACCTGTCTCTTGTCTCGACAATTTGGCTGCCCAGAACTGTCAACATATAGCGCATCTGACACCAAATTTCTGCTATAAAGTCCGAGTAAGCAGTATGTGTGTGCATATTTTCCTCGCTCCATTTCCTTACATCTGTGTAGTACACCTCACCTGCCAAAGGCTTCAAACTGGACCTGCTTGGTAGAGCCCGTGTCGCGTTTATGAATGGTCGAGTTCGTGCCTCCCACGGGGAGGTAGATCAGTTCGTAATCCACGTGACCGTGCACGTGACCAATGTAGTGACGTAACTCCAGTGGCGTCATCAACTGGTGCAGGTCCGATAACAGCTGCAAGAGAGTGATATTGACGTCACACCGTGCATAATACACATCCGATCGGACAGCAGGAACAGAGCTAGGCACGGGTGTCGATTTGTATACTTGTTTTGGCCCCCACAATTATTTTAAAAATTGTCAACATAAGGCCTATGGCGTTGCATGGTAAAAATGGAATTATAATCTATAAAGTTAACATTGGGACCCTCAATCATTTTCAGAAACTGACACCCCTCGAGCAATGGATTGCATAACATGTGCAAATAAAGCCGACAGTAGCTGAAACGTGGTAAGCGGCAGCACAATACATGCATAAGAATTCTGATACATACAATGATACAAGGCAATGACTTTCCAACCAACAACAACTGAAAGGAGAACAGTGAAATTGCCGGGTTTGTTTGCTCCGATAATGTATTACCACCGCATGTCGTAAGTTCGTGTAACTTCAGCAAAAGCTTGAATTAGGCCAAGCTGAGTCATCATTTCATGGGATTCGGATACCAGCTGAAGATAAATTAGGGCACACAGCGCAATCGGCTCATGGAACCGACGAGGTCTTTGTACAGTAGCAGTGAGGTCATCGGACAATGTGGAGCGTATTATGTATGTTATGTAAAGTAGGGCAAGAGGATCCAGCCGGCTGATTTTGTATTTATTTGGGGGGCAAACCGTTTTAAGCGGACCATACCTACCCCAGTTTCGAATTTCTTACTTGATTTGGGGCAATCATTTTGCAACCACACGATTTCAAATTATATTTAGTTTTATTTTTGTAATTAACTCTTCGACCTTTTGGAATATCAAAAAAGGAAATATTTTAGCTTGCAGTTTTTACGGTTCCGACATTGCCCTTACACTGAGTAAAACTATTTCATTTGTCAGCTTTATCTAGAGGTGTCGCTGATCACTTTTTTAGTGAGGGTAAGGGGTCGGCTGAAATGACGAAACAAAATGTACCCCATTTTAATGCCTGCATTTAAGCCTTTGTAGCATCTGTAATATGAACTTCATTGTTATAGTAGGCTTGTTATATAACGCTGCTAAGCGGCGCGAAATAGTTATGAGTTTGCCTGATGAAACCCAGAAACATAGGCGATGGGCCTTGTAGAGTATATGAAGCTAAACATACCATTCATTAAATTCATCGTTACAAAGAACTAAAGACGATGGCGATGGCTTCGTTATGACGATGACAACCGATGTGACACCGCAAAGCGGCGTGCAAGTTGTTATTTTATGTCGTTGAAAAATATTTTTTATGTATTGCTTAACAATGAGTACATTCGGAGATGAGTTGGTTTGTTTCTCAAAGAGTCGACTTTGTGTTGGCTAATTCTTTGAAATATCTAAACCGTTTGACTTGTGACAACGCAATCTCAGTTCAAGGATAGCACGACATAGAACATAATTCAATGGTAACATAATTCAAACTTCACTTTGATTTAAAGTGACAATCATCTGCGAAATTGTCATGTGTATATTACAATTTGTTCTATATGTATGCATGTTTTTAAATATGTCAACCTTAACTAAATGAATACGTAATTGTGTTGATACATTGTATTAACGATTGAACGATAGGACGTATGCGATTATATTTCATTACAGTTGTCTATTTAGCTAATGCATGAACAAAACATGAACATGAACAAAGCTCAACAATTTTATGAATATCATTAACCGTGCCTACTTGTGTGGGAACAATCCGCTTTCTAGACATTTTAATTTTATTCCATTACAATTCTGATCTCTTATTAGCAGAGATCTGAATCTCCGAATGATATCTGAATCTGTCTCATTCGATCCGACCAGATACTATTTAAATCGCCGAACTGTAAAAACGAGCATTGGTAAAAACGGGCCTGTCCCACGGTACAATAACTTCGGCTAGCGAGGGAGACTGTTGTAAGTACCTGTTGTAAGCCTGTTGTAGTACAACCGTCGGTAATGCCAGCTCGAAGTTATGATAGGTCATAGAAATCGATGAAATAATATTATTCTAAACATAAAACGTGCAACAATTGATTAAATAGTCTTCTTACCCTCAAATATGTTACTGTTGAATAACGAACTCATTAAATGATAGCGAATAGCTTATCTGTTCGGAACAAAAGGCCTCTCGATGCTTTCATATTACCTTTATCTAACAATGAGCATCAATGCACCATTATTCATATAGATATCTCTACCCTGCAGTCTGACTTGCAACCACTTAACCGTTGATTACTTTCAGCAAATTGATATGTGCTGTGTGCGCCCATAGAATACATTAATTTGCATTGTATTTGGGTGCATTGCCATTCGGCATTCATTTACCACAGCATGCATGGGAGTGCTAGTACATTTGCTTCTTTTAGTTGTGTCAACCTATCATGCATTACCCTTAAAGGACAAGACTTTAACGAGTGTTTATGCGACGGCCACACACCCATCTTATTTGCCTGCACTTCCGTTAGTTAGCGCTGGTCTAAACTCGTCGATTTAAAGCTCTTCAGCCCAGCTCTCCGACAGCTTCAGGGTGAATGTTTGCTCTAACGGTCACTGTTATGTGTTAGTTTAGACGCTGCGTTGGTAGTGAAGTGGCGATGTAGCACATCGGAGCATCAACATCTCGAAGCGACTGGCATCCAATCAGGGAGTCAAAGTCAATACGGATATCTCACCGCGTCATGTGTGGCGGATGATACCCAGCAACGGGAGGAAAAATCGGGACGATGTGCTGTTCTAAAAGGGGCAACATTGTGTTGAAAGGTTCAATGAAACGGCTTGAAAGCACGTTAAAGGATGAATAATACAGTGTGCAGGTATAGCATGACCATAACCAACTTTTAGAAGCTGGAGACTGGAGTTAGTAAACTGAGGGTCTGCTTTCATCCTTTAACACAAACGACAACAGTTTGGAATCAGTGCTGTTATCAGATAATATCTTTGTACCAAGTCCTGAAATGTAAAGAATACGGGCCGCGGAGCGGCGCGAAAAATTTTGAATATATATGCCCTGGACATGCAATTATCATTAATCTCGTCGCTTTGCGTATAGGGCGACTGCGGACTTCTAAAACTGTTATTTTGCCTTTAGTGCTGTAAGAATGATAAAGCCTAGCCTTTTGCCCAATAAGATATAGAAAAGTATAACTTATAAAACACAATTAAATGCGCCTAAAAACTCGCGTTTTTTATTCAAGTTTTCACTCGTAAACAATTTGATTTGTATTTGCAATGGTGCCGCGAAGCGGCGGCGAAAAATTTTGATTTTGTCTGTCGGACAAGTGGTCTCTGTATGTAAGCTAGATCAGACCAGCGCGCGATACAAGGGAGCATGGCTGATAGCTATACCCCTTGTTATAGTTGTGCTAAGGTGATGATAGATAAATGAACAGGCGTGGAATATCGCCTCCACCCACCCTGAGCCGGTCCGCACTATGGTGCGCCCGAGGGCGCAAAACGTTTTTGTGTCGCACCCCCCTGATTAAATCCTGGATCCGCGCCTGATTAAAAATATATATCTCAATGTGACAATAAAAAAGGCCTCCTCTCCAAATGAGAGGTCGGCCAAATCCGACAGCCTACTATTTTATGGTATTTAGGGGCCAATTTTTAGTACTGCCAGGGGCCTCTGCTAGTAGAGGGCCCTTTGTCTGGTATCGGGAGCCTCCTGTCTAGTACCAGAGGCATCGTCTAGTACTGGGGGCGGCCCCATAGTACTGGGTCTCATGTCTAATACTGGGGCCTCCCGTCTAAGTACTGGGGAGTAGGGGCTATGTTTAAGTTATGGCCTCTGTCTAGTACTATGGGCCTCCTGTCTAATCTGGGGGCCTCTGTATATACAGTGAGCCACCTGTTTATATGGGGGCCTCCTGTCTGTACTGGGGGCCTCCTGTCTAGTATTGGGGCCTCCTGTCCTAGTACTGGGCCTCCTTTTAGTACTGAGTGGCCTCCCGTCTAGTACTGGGCCTCTGTCTAGTACTGGGGGCGCTCCTTGTTAGTACTTAGGGCCTCCTCTAGTACTGGGCCTCCTGTCTATTACGGGGCCGTCCTGTGTATATTGGGGCCTCCTGTTAAGTACTGGGGCCTCTTGTCTAGTATAGTGGCCCTCTCTGTTTACGGAGGGCCCGTTAGACGGGGCCCCTGTTAGTATGGATGGCTCCCGTCTAGTACTGAGGGCCTCCTGTCCAGTACTGGGGGCTCCCTGTCTGAGTATGGTGCCTCCTTAAGTACTGAGGGCCTCCCCGTCTAGTATGGGGGCCTCCTGTCTAGTACTCGGGGGCCTCCGTTTTAGTATGAGGGTCGTCTAGTCTGGGGGCTCCTGTCTAGTACTGGGCCCCTGTTTAGTATGGGGCCCCCTGTCTAGTACTGGGGGCCTCCTGTCAGTACTGGGGGCCTCTGTAGTACTGAGGGCCTCTCCTCTGTAGCTGGGGCCTCCTGTTAGTACCTGAGGCCCCGTCAGTACTGTGGGGCCTCCTGTCTAGTACTGGGGGCTCTGTTAGTACTGGGGCTTCTTTTAGTACTGAGGGCCCGTCTAGTCTTGGGGGCCTCTGTTTATTACTGGGGGCCTCCTGCTAGTACTCAGGCCTCCTTTTTAGTACGTGAGGGCCTCCCGTCTAAGTACTGGGGGCCCTCCTGTTAGTATGAGGTCCCCGTCTAGTAACTTGAAGGCCTACTGTCTAGTACGTGGGCCGCCTGTCTAGTACTGGGGCCTGCCTGTTTAGTACTGAGGCCTCCGTCTAGTATGGGGCCTCTGCAGTACTGGGGGCCTCGCTGTTAGTAAGGGGCTCCTGTCAGTACTGGGGCCTCTGTCGAGTACTTGGGCCTCCTGTCTAGTACTGGGCCTCCTTTTTATACTGTGGGCCTCCCGTTAGTACTAGAGGCCCCCTCAGTATAGGCGGTTTCCCTGTCTAGTACTGGGCCTAAGCTAGCAGCTTTGCCATGTAGGAAATTGACAAGGTACACATCATTTCTTCTTTTGGAGCAGTTGTGCCAGTGGCCACCTTTTTGTCGTTAGGCCTCGTGAAATTCTGGGGTCAAAAAGATATTTCCCCCTTGCGACGTCCTAGGGGGTGCAGCCTGCCCCCCCCCTGTCCCCCGCCGTGGCGCCGCCCTGATCAGGGAGCGGCAACCAGCTACGGCTGGTTCCCAGAGGACGTCTGGCACGCGTCCCAGGCTCAGGGAGCGGTAACCAGCTAAGGTTGTTTCCCATGGGACGTCTGGCATGCGTCCCGGGCTCAGAGAGCGGTAACCAGCTAAGGTTGGTTCCCATGGGACGTCTAGCATGCGTCCCAGGCTCAGGGAGCGGTAACAAGCTAAGGTTGGTTCCCAGGGGACATTGGGCACGCGTTCCCGGATCAGGGAGCGGTAACCAGCTAAGGTTGGTTCTCCGGGGCCGTCTGGCACGCGTCCCGGGCTCAGGGAGTGGTAACCAGCTAAGGTTGGTTCCCAGGGGACGTTTGGCACGCGTCCCGGGCTCAGGGAGCGGTAACCAGCTAAGGTGGCCCCTAATAAACGCGGAAGGTGCGGTTGCGGTGGCGTAGAACTGCAGGAAGGGTACTGTGGTGATGGAAAGGGTTGACAAAGGGAGGACTACATACCGAGAGAGAGGAGAGAGAGAGCAGCCTAGTCAAGGCCACGGAAAGAGCTTGGCAAGTCACAGCTTTAGTCACGGCGCTGCAATGCTAACCCTATGGCGCTGGCCTGGCCAGTCACAGCTTCAGTCCGGCCGTGAGACCAGTTCTGGTCACAGCGCTGGGACGCTGGGACCAGAATTTTGCAGCTCTACTACTTACGGTTGGTCACCGGGGACGGCACGTCACGCAGCAGCACTGTCACGTGACGGCATGCAGTGTAAGGTTACCTGACTTGACAGTTCGCAGCTCTGCAAATCTGCAGCCTGCAATGGCCAAGCTAATAACTCAGCTCGTAATTGACCAATCTTACCAGGATGAATGACTTACACGACACCAGCCTGGTGAAGACTTTAATAGCAGGGAATTTGAATCCAGGCTTAGTGCATGAGGATTCGACCAGGCCAGTCTTGACCGTTCCATTTCACACTTTTTCAGCACTCAGCAACTCAGCAGTCAGAAACTCGTAACTTGGTCCGTCCATTTCTGGCGGCAATAGTAGCTTTGTGTATTTTTACCACATGTGCACTGTTCAGTGTATCATGATGTGTATAACTGTGACATTCCCTGAGGATCAGTGCTGTAACAAACCCTATATGCAATATATCATGATGTATTGCATATCAATACCGTGACACCCCTGTGGGTCAGTGTTGTAACAAACCATGTGTGTTCCGTGGCCCGGCGTGCCACACGGAGTATCACACGGCCTGCCGGATCCGGTCGACCTTCACCGTCCGTCGGCCAGCCTCGCTGACCAGGATGAGTCAGCAGCAGTGACGACCCCCCCCCCCTGCCTGCCACTCCACCCCCACATCACACCCACGAGTCACTCAGAGTGCCACGCCCGCGTCACGACTGTCACTGTTTCGTCAGACACGTGCCGTACCCGGTACCGGCGCTGAGCTGTCCCGGGGGCGGCAGAGGTGGTGGTCAGAGGTGACCGGAGGATAGCAGTGAGCGGCCGACAGTGGACGGCTCCACACCGACCCTCTGCAGGCAGCGGACACCTCTCCAGGCAGCGGACACCTCTCCAGCAGCGGACACCTCTCCAGACAGCGGACGGCTCCACAGCACCCCTCTCCACCTCAGCCGAGTCGCGGCTATGTCTCTGCCCAGCTGTTCGCTCCTGCTGCTGTGTGCAGCCACCAGTCTGCTGCCGCCGCCGGCCGCCGGCCTGTCCATTGCAGTCGATCACCCCGGCGTCCCCGGCGCCCGCTGCAGCAGAGGAGACCACTGCGCCGCCGGCCTGTACTGCGCCCTGTTCCGTGGTCTGACCTGCTGTCTGCCCAAGACCTGCCACCCGGCGCCCTGTCCGGAGAACCACGAGTGTCTGCTGGACGAGTCTCACTGCGGCCTGGCCGGGGTCAGTTGTCGCTGTCCGCCGAGATACATCTGCCACAAGCTGTCGCCGCTGCCGATCACCAAGCCGGCGGGGAAGTGTCGGCCCGGCTGCAAGAGCGGCGACATCTGCTTCCGGGTGATCGGTGGAGAGGAGTACCGGTGTGTGAAGCCATTCCATGGGTGTCGGAGGTGGAACGACTGCACCATCGGGCAGTTCGGACGATATGGAGGGGATGATGACGACAAGAAGGGTGACGATGATGATGACGATGAGGACTAGGAGGGCGAGAAGAAGGACGGGTAGGGACGCGGAGAGGGAGTGAGACGAGACGGAGACGGGAGAGGAGATGGGAGAGGAGACGAGATGGAGACGGGAGAGACGGAAGGAGACAAGATGAGATAGAAGAGGAGATGGAATGAGGCGGGGAGTGTGAAGCTGGGAAAGGAGACGAAAGGGAACGCACACGGAACACGCGAGAAAGCACTGGTGTAGGAGTACGGTGACGAGGGAACGGAAGGAGAGCGTGGAGAGGGACGGAGGACGGACAATCACATGAGAACGTGTGAAGGACGCTAATGGGAGGAGACGGGAATGAGAACGAGCAACGACGCGGGATGGAGTATGGAGCTGCTTATCCAGGGACGAAGTGATACCCACCCTCGTCTGAGCACACTAGGACTCCCTGTCCTTCATTAGAACCGTATTTTGATAACAGCCTATAGACTACATCTACGTTTAAGAAAGCCGGCCTTGAGATAAACATAGAAAGGCATTGAACATAATTCCACGAGCGAGAGTTATCGGCCTCGTGAAAATGCACTATTATATCAAGTTTGTGATTTTTAGGTTAGGCACGACCTCGAGTATTGCTGTTCAGATGCGAGTTATGTTTAACCCGATTAGTTAATTTTCTGTAAATCCAAGAGATTTGGGCAAAGTCTCAGCGCAGCACCGAGAGAGCACGAGAGAAGGCGGCGCAGACGCTAGTCGGCTGTAATCGCGAGTCTTAGACAAGGTGTTCTATCCGGTCCTTAAGATATCGGCGCTCGGGGGTTGGATTAATGTGTGTTATATTAACTTAAATTGCATGTCAATTATGGCTTACATAGTGGCTGTATGTGGAATTAGCCACTACTGATACACCTATCTGGTCCTATCTGCGGGGGAAGGCATTAATATAGGTCTCAACTTATAGAGTTATTAGGGTGTAATGTGTGGGCGTGTTAGATTGGGGTCCTGTTTTTGAGAATTGTTATTAATTTGCACGCTTTTTGTTTACTACTCCGATAGAAACTGGTTAGCTCTCATCTGCTTCTGCTCATGATGTAGAACCCGTGGACCATATATGTAATTTAATATCGGAGCTCTATTTCGCACGCGAGGTTTGTTTACTCCTTAAAAGGCACAAATGTTTCAAAAAAGCTCTATTCTAGGTGCCACCCCTCTCCGAAGTGAGACTTGGCTCCAAATGTACGCCCGCTTGTAGATGGTGCAAAAATATGAAGAAGTAATTTCTGACACGAGACATGTAATCTTCTAAGCCCATTTGTTCTTCGCTCAACACAAGTGACTGCCAGATTTTCAAATCTAAAAAAATGTCTATCTTTTTAATATTGTAGGTGTCTGATGACGTCATATGACAGGAATATATGAACAGTTTTGCGAAATTAGGAAATGAACAACACCTTCAGATACGCTTTGTACAAATGGGTTTGATTACTTTGAACTAGTTAGCACACTGGCTATTGAGTTAATAGCCAAATATCTAGCGTAAAAACAATTTAGATACACCTATTTTGAATTAAAAACTGGGATAGCAAACGACATCGGTCTTTAAAAGTGATATAGGTCACTCATCCTTAGCAATAAAGTTAGTCCAGGTCTAGAACGGTCCGATTGTTTGGTGCACTAAAAAATGAGTTGAAAGTAATATGCCCTGCATGGGAAACACGAAAATTCTGAACTTGTGTGTTTCTTCATCAAAATCACGTGCTCTCGAAAATTTCATGAAAAACAAACAAAGTTGTCATGTTTTTCTTTAGATATTTGTTGGCGCTGTATTGACGTCGATCATAATTGAAATGGAATTAATTTATCAGAGAGGGAAAATAAGAAAAAACTCCTTCACGCTGCAAGTATGACTAATGACTAGATTGTATGGCAATGTGTAATGCGCAAATGTAAAACAAACTATACTTCTCATTCAGCATTTATTTGATAAACAAGGGTGATGTACGAAATCCAAGACTATTAAACGAAAGCTACACTAAATACCCGCCTAGGGCCTTAATTTTATTTGCTAACGAATTGTCAAAACCAACTACAAATCTATTAATTCTATTCGATTGAGCCCTTTCTGGGATGGAGGTGTTCTAATAATCATGTTTCTAAATTCTCACTAATTTCAATGGAAGATCGCACAACACTTATATAGTGCAAGATTACTCTACACTCCTCATTTGATATTTATGTTAAATTGTGGAAAGACATTCCTTTTATATGAGCGGCTGAGTTCACTTATTATCTCACCACACTTAGGGGGCCTTATATTTTCTGGTGTTCAATTTACAAAAAACCACATAAACTCTCAAAATTTTCCGACACGTTTTTTCTGAGAGTTTAGTACCTTCTTGGTAGGGTGTTTATTACTTCTAAATATTTTATCAATTATCCAATTGGTGAAATCACCAATTCTTGGGAGTCTAACACAAAATCTTATTTTAATTGTGAAACGTACACATTATATAAGAGCTCCGAGGGTATATCTTCTCTAGGACAATTCTAGGGTTTCTGGTGTCTAGAGGATGCAAGTAGTCCACACAATTACTCATGCTGCAATATTTTGCTTTATCTGATAATATTGCCAGACTCTGGTGTGTTTTACTCCTTTCTAATCGCATATCTATAATTTTTCATATTGTGTTATTTCCTTCTCAAATAGAACACTTTGGCTATTCTCTCACTCACGATATGTTGTCCAAAATGTTGAAAAACATATTTTCCATTATGAATTCGTTTAGGCTATAATAGTCTGCTAATTTTCCAGTGTCACGTGCAAGGACCAGTAGCTCTCACTGTCCACATATCACTCCATGTATAGTCGTTTGTTGCATATTGCTGCTTCAAACCAATTAAGCCAAGCGTCTTAGAAAAACCTTTCGTAGACTTATGGCTTATCTTGAAAATTGATGAACGCGCTATGGTACCTAGAATATCTATGAAAATGGTGCCTTGATCGCAGTATGGCCGGCTTCACAAAGACCCTCTAGATCTGTTGTATTTTATTTGGTGTGTAACGCGCGATTGTTATCTAACGATAATATACGTTTTGTGCCGGGAGGGAGGATGAACCCGTTCATTCTCCGTATCCGCAGTTTTGCTCGAGGAGAGTGTAGAGGATAAAAAGTCGTCGAAGACTATGTATGACGTGACGTAAGTTTATCTGTTATATTATAATTTTTATCCTATAAGGTTTATTACTTGCGGAAATTAATATCCATGTAGTAAGGGGGATATTATATATCTTTAATACACTACACCCACGCAGTACCCTTCTGGGATTTCATACCATCCTTTTTGGGTCAGAGGCCACACCACCAGCGCTACTAAAAATGCGGGGAGGCCCGATATCCTGTCCCGAGTCAAATAGGGCCGGAACTTGCTTATAATAGTAAATATGATTAACAGCGGTTCACCCACCGAGTTGTGCCCTCATGTGCCCTCACGTTGTTTACCTGGGTCCGTCTATGCGCAATACATTACATTTAACTAATTACAGCAAAGTCCAAATGTGACGTTCCATTCGTCCCAAACAATCACGAACAGCACAGCACATATTTGTTATCAGAAAATCACAAATTTTTCATCCCTGAGTACGCCTATGATTTTTCATTTTTGTTCTAGTCTCTTTCAGATATTAAACATCATTGCATTCAAAGCTCAAAAATGTTTCGTGCATGAAAATCAGTTGAATCACGTGGCCGCAATGACCCTTAAAAAAACACAATTTTGTTTTCGTATTTTTGGCCCCCTGGCTATCCATTTTTAAACAAAATATACATTTTGGGGTCCAAAAAGAAAGATTTTGTCACGACAAATCCAACAGTGTTCGTCCCATTGAAATCGACCGAGCAGTTCTCGAGATCTCTGGGGGGCAGAATCTGCCCCCAGCACGTTAACGTTATTCTGGCCGCCAGCACGGAATAGGGTTGATACCTGAACCGGGACGCAACCGGGACTGGGCATCAGCCAGCAGTGTGTGTGTGTTTGCCGGCAGGTCAATAGCTCTGCACGCCGGCGTCTCCCCTGCTGATGTTCCACCTCACGCCGGCGACACCCCTGCTGATGTTCCACCTCACGCCGGCGACACCCCTTGCTGACGTTCCACCTCACGCCGGCGACACCCCTGCTGATGATCCACCTTCACGCCCGGCGACACCCCTGCTGATGTTCCACCTCACGCCGGCGACACCCCTGCTGATGTTCCACCTCACGTCGGCGACACCCCTGCTGATGTTCCACCTCACGCCGGCGGCACCCCTGCTGACGTTCCACCTCTGCAGAGGCTGTGAAGCTGTCCGTGGAAAGGGAGGCGAGTTCGGTGTCAGTCCGTTAGTCTTTCAATCCGGTATTCTGTCAACCCGTCAGTTAGTCAGGTTGTCGATTTGTCGGCTAGTCAGTTTGGAGATGAAAACCACCACTCTAACCAGCGCCTCCACATACCAAGAGGCTACCAATTCAAGCTAAACATTGCAAGAGCAAGAGCCAAGCCGAGACAGGGTATTGTCACGGGTACGGGTACGGGTACGGGTACGGGTACGGGTGCAGGTTACTTTTGCGGGTTATCACCGGAGCAGGGAAAAACTACACGTATACCCAATTAATAGGGCTATCATATCATGCTGGCTACCATAGACCGCTGTCGGCAGACAGCTGGCTTTCACTAGTTCTCGAGATCACTATACAAATATGTACAAAACAAACAGGGCCATCGACATAAGTATATCGATGTGATTATGCTGTCGGCAGACAGCGGGCTATCACGCTTTACTTTCAGCACTATATCGCGTGCATTAAAAAAAACACACACACACACACTTTTGTCCACTGGCAGACCCCTCTGTCTACTAAAGTGCACTCCGATGACAACGCCTCTAGAGAAAGCTGTTCCTCCACGCCACAATACCTCTACTGACGCGCTCTTCCAAGGGCGTATCCAAGGGCTGACCACCCGCGGGTCCCCCCTTGGGCTGAGGGGGCCATCTTATTTTTCGGTCTTAAGTGGTCTTGCCAGACGTCTCTCGGTCGGTCTGGACCTTCGTTCGGCTTGAAGGGGCCGTCTGTCGGTCTGAGGGGCGTCTATCGGTCTGAGGGGCCGTACTGTCGCGTTGAGGGCCGTCTCGTCGTCGTCTGAGGGGGCCCCCTGTTCGTTCTGTCTGAGGCGGGCCCTCTGTCATCTGTCTGAGGGGCCCTTGTCGGTCTGTCTGGGGGGCCCTCTGTCGGTCTGTCTGAGGGGCCTCTGTCGGTTCGGTCTGAGAGGGCCCTCTGTCGATCTGTTCTGAGGGTGGCCCTCATGTCGGTCGTCTGGGGGGCCACTGTCGGTCTGTCTTGAGGGGGGCCCTCCTGTATGTCAGCTTGAAGGGACCCTCTGTCGGTCTGTCGGAGGGCCCTTCTGTCGGTCTGTTTGAGGGGATCTCTGTCGGTTGGCTTGAGGGGCCCTCTGTCGGTCGACTTGAGGGGGCCCTCTGTCGCTCGGCTTGAGAGGCCCTCTGTCGTCGGCTTGATGGGGCCTCTGTTCGGGTGGCTTTGAGGGTCCCTCTGTCGCTCTGGGCTTGAAGGGGGCCCTCTGTTGGTCTGCTTGGGGTCTCTCTGTCGGTCGGCTTGAGGCAGGCCCCTCTGTCGGGTCGTGTCGGCTTGGAGGGCCCTCTGTTGGTTCTGCCTTAGGGGCCTCTGTGGTCGGCTTGAGGGGGCCCTCCTGTCGGTCGGCTTAAGGGGGCCCTCTGTCGGTCAGCTTGAGGGCCTTGCGGTCCGGCTTGACGGGAGCTCTCTGTCGGTCGGTCTTGAGGGGGCCCTCTGTCCGGTCTGTTTGGGGGGCCTCTGTCGGTGGGCTTGAGAGCCCTCTGCCCTTCGGTCGACTTGAGGCGGGCCCTCTGTCGGTTCGCGCTTGAGAGGGCCCTCTGTCGCCGTCGGCTTGATGGGCCCTCTGTCGGTCGGCTTTGAGGGGCCCTCTGTCGGTCGGCTTGAGGGGGCCCTCTTTGGTCTGCTTGAGGGGGCCCTCTGTCGGTCGGCTTGAGGGGCCTCCTGATCGGTCGGCTTGGGAGCCTGTGTCGGTCGGCTTGAGGGGGCCCTCCTGTCGGTCGGCTTAAGGGGGCCTCTGCGGTCGGCTTGAGGGGGGCCCGTGTCGCGTCGGCTTGAGGGGCCCTCTGTCGTCGGCTTGTTGAGGGGCCCTCTTGTCGGCCGGCTTGAGGGGGCCCTCTGTCGGTCGCATGGAGGGGCCCTCTGTCGTCTCGGAGGGACCTGTTGTTCGATCTCGGAGGAACCTGTTTTCATATCATGGGACCCTCTGTCGGTTACAGGGGGCGTTCTGTCGGTCTGAGGGGCAGACTATAGGTGTGAGGGGGTCTGCTGTCCACCTGATGGAAACTCTGTCGCTCTGAGGGACGAGGGTCACGTCTGTCGGTGTGAGGTTGTCCTTCTTTCGGCATGAGGGGTCCTGCGTGGGCATGTGAGGTCCTCTGGTGGCCTAAGGAATTCCTCGGCCAGCTTCAGGGGGCCACTTTTGGCCCGACGTGGTCCTCTGCCAGCTTGAAGGGGCCCCTCGGTCGGCCTGAAGAGGCCCTTTGTAGGCCTATGTCGGCATGGGGGCCCTGTGGTGGCCTTCGACCGCTGGGGGATCTTCCACCCGACGGACCCTCTAGCCGCCAAGTGAGCCTTCGACCAGCTTGAAGGAGCCTCTTTCACACTGACGGGACCCTCTGTTAGCCTAAAAGAGGCCTCTGTCAGCCTCACGAGGCCCTCAGTAGGGTTTAGGAGTTCTTGACCCGAGGGGGGGTCTCCACCGACTTGAAGGGGCCCTTGATCAGCTTTAGGGGCCCTCTGTCAGTTTGAATGAGGGCCACCCTCTGTTGACCTAATGGGGCCCTCTTTCGGCCCGAGGTTCCCTCAGTCGTCATGAAGGGGATTTTTTTCGGTCTATTATGGAGTTCAGTGGTTTGGTCTCAGGGGGCACTGAAATCTTTGTCGGTCTGAGGGGTCCTCTAGCTGAAATTGGAGGGCTCCAATCGTCTCATTGAATTCACTTACATACCTACCAAGTAGCAATCATCAATTTATTTATTTCACTTCGTGAGCCATATCCGCTCCATGCAACGGCTATTCCATGACTCGTGTCAAAAACACAATACAATATTTGGGCTTTGGTAACGCAACACTCATACATCATGCACGCATCTCAGAGCACATAGCAAAAAGCGCAACACAATCTCTCACAAACGAGTGCAGTGAGTCATTAGACTAGGTCTCACGCTCACGCTCCATCAGGTACTCTTTGAGTCCCGTTTCTTTAAAACCAGCGTAGCTTAAACAGCGGAGCTCAGACGGCAGCTCGTTGTACTCAGCGACAGCCGTGTACAAATAGTGTACAAATACAAAATCAATATTTTTAGCTAGTAAAAATTAACGGTGTCTTTTTAGCAATTTTAATGCATTCATGTTTAGTTGCAAGCCACTCGTACATTGCGGTATGGCGCTCGCTGTGGTGAGTGGCTATTTCATACGGCGTCTATCTGCTTTCAGTCACGGTCCGTATTATAGCCCGTCTTCACTTTTAGATTTTAAGAAGGACGAAGAGCATTGTAGGTATAATCAACTTGGAATGGTTTATAGGTAAGTTTTAAAAAAAATCGGCTTGAAAGAAATCAGAGTTTCACACATGAAGTCCCTATGAGTTGAGGGATTATTGATGATCCCTCCCAAATTGTCTCGAAAGCTGAAACACAAATACCGAGGCACACCAAATAACTTAAAAGTTAAAATTCATATTGCGTATCGTGCGTGGCTGAGGTCATTCCCCCCCCCCCCCCCCCCACCATCTTGTTACTTATAAATACATAATCGAATATTACATAATAAATAATAATATTATTCTGTGGTCCAAGTTACCTTCGGCACCAAAAGGGCAATTTTTTGGGAAATTTACTGCTGCTGACTACAAGTGCTGAATGTGACCGAATGCTTCAGTATTCATATAGGTACTTGTTATTGAGCTTCTATCGTCTGATGTGTGGGATCTTGCATTGCAGATCCTGCAGGGTTTGACACGGTTTAAAAACCGCGCCACGCCGCGCTGAAGGGCGCAGGGCTAATGTCTGTCCTCCCCCACTCCCGGGTTTCTCAATTAAATCACAGACTATGGCAGATATTCAACATGGACACTTGCAGTACCTTACATATAGTTTTACCTCAAACTCTACGCCCTGCTCAAATAAATTGTAGATGGAAATTAAGCTGCTTTAGAAGATAATGCCCTTTTAATGACGTCATGTCATGCCATTTTTGGTGGAAAACGATTAGGTTTGAATAATCGTTAGAAAATGAAAGTTTGAAGCGGAACAAAAACGGCAGCTTAAGGTAAGAAATAACATTGTCTTCAACAAGAAAATCTCAGGTCTTCACAATTTTGAGTTTTTGATCCATTGAATTTTTTACCCAAAAAAATAATCACAAAACCGAAATGTTTAAAAATATTTAAAACAAAACGGAATATATGTGAGAGAACAAAGTATGGACGATACTTAAACCAAATTGCAAAAAAATGACTCCCAAGTATAAGTATATCATAACGTTATGTAAACTTCTATCGACCAGATATAGACAAACAAATGTCACAGGTGTATTTCTGAGATTATGACAAAACTGGATTATGTAATGCATGTTATATCTATATATTATTCAATTTCACAATTGACTTGATATGACCTGAATTGTACTATGTGTTGTTGTCACTCACATGGAATTTATATGCTAACACTATGTTGAATCCATCACTAACAAAAATAAACTATGAACCTATATACGGAGTTCACATGCTGTCGCAACTCGGCATGGACTTTCCGTGGACCTTGCCAACAGGGAGCCTGTTTTGACCCGATCTTGACCTTGACCTTTGCTTACAATTTATATTTTGCTTAATGCGGGAGATTCATTATATCTTTTAGATTATGTGGGCAAAAATAGTCTCAATCTTGAGCTTTGTATAGCAAATAAGACCAAAAAGCTAAAATATCTGCATTGTGACCTTCTACCTGAACGTGACCTGACATTTTACCTTAAAAAAGTGTATATTTTGGATGCGTTCATTGAGAGCTATTACCACCTAGTGCGTCCCGCTGCGGTTATTGGTTTTGAAGATAACGAGGGGGCAGAATCTGCTCCCCAGCGGGGCGGGTTCGGCTGGAGACCCCAGCGGGCGCGGGTTAATACAGAGTGTTTTAGGTCCCAGGGTAGATTCTGCCAAAAACGGTATATATTCCAAATAGGTTATGAGTGGCACATAACACCTTCAGAAGTTGACAAGCGCCCTAACAACCCAAACCCGAATCACATCCACCACTACACCCGGAATAAGTAGTTGAAATGGTGATACCGAAGCTAAAATTTGTAGGGGGACCCCGTGTCCAAGGGGGGCCATGTATGCGCCAGGGGCCCAAATCACTGACCGCGGGTGGTACCTTGGCGAAATCCTGGATACGCCCTTGGCTCTTCCTGCCGATGAAAAATCATGGAAAAGCTGGATTGGAAACCTCCCGTCCGTGACCGACCAAACGACGTACAGGAAATTGCCGCGGCTTATCATATAACGACATGCAGGAACCAACGTGCCCGGCGCTGTCACCGAAATCAAAGGCGGAGACGGTGAGTTTCCGATTGATACGTAGTATATCTCATGCATGGAAAACCCACCTTTCATCTCCGTTGTGACCAGCTGTACACAATTCCTGTCACATCGGCGCGGCCGACCACTGCCGAGTTAGAAGTCAGAGGGGAAAAATCATCGCTGAAGCTGTCGCAAACGAAATTTGCTTAAGTCGGAGCTGTCGCATTTAACCAAATCCAGAAGTTATTATTTTTGAAGGTATTTGGGACCTTCAAATCAAGGTTGAAAAATACTCTGTCGCGTGCGACAGTGCGACAGCGAACTAACCACAAACGGACTATGGAGTAGGGGCCTACCAATGCATTTCGTGCGCGCGTTGGCAGTTTGTTTCTTTACACAATTCGCCACTAAATACTGCAGAATAATAGTGCAGTGAAATAACGTTAAAGCATGTTCACAATCATATTGTCTTGGCTAGAAAAAGAAACAAATCTTCGGAAGATAATAGATATGGGCTCTGAAAAATTAAGCATTGCATAATCTGTTGCAACTCGTATTTTGCCGAAAAATAAAAAATTTCTGTCGCGAACGGTCGTTCGCGCGTTTACGAAGTTTTTCACCTCTGTAATAGCAACACTGAACCACTGTCAGTAGCGCCATCTGTTGCCACGGATGAACAGCGCCACCTGCATCAGGTTAGGCGTGGCGCCTGCTCTCCTCGGCTGGCCTTTATGACGGCTGCTCGTTTTTTAGACAGGTGCTTGAATTGCTCGAGTCGGGCTCGACAGGCTTCAGACAGTGGCAAGACATGATCCCCATGGGAGGGTTGAGAAGTGGCTCGCCGGTTCATCCGGCTTAGATAGGAGAAGTCCTTACTCTAGAAACGAAGAGAGGCGACACAAAGCAGATGTGTTTAGTTAGGCGCTGATCGACAGAACGTGTTCAGATCTCCCCTCCCGGAAATTTACACTGGGTTGGGGTGTGCTGTAAAATGAACTTTTTCGAAGATGCAAAAAAAGACTCTCAGAACCTGTTTCATGGACCTTAAAAAGAGTTCTCCTTTCCAAAAAATCCTACCAACTCGAAAAAAAGATAAAAACTGTAAAAATTCATTAATAGCAACGGCAGGATGACACAAAGTGGTCGTTCGTCCCTGTGTTTATTCTCAATAACTTCCGATCCACTTCAGTGACATCAATCAATTTTGGTAGACCAGTAGCTCAATTCATTGGGAACATTTTGACACCAGAAAAAAATCCAAATTAGGTCAGGTCACGGAGTTATGACCTCACAACCAAAAGTCTGGCGCAACGTTTGTTTTAGCTGATGAATGCTATGCTACTCATGCTACTTAACTCATTATTATCATCACTTGGCGTTAGAAATCGAATCGTGACGGTTATCAGTGGTGGACAACAGACCGGGGGGATCGGGGGTCGCGACCCCCACTTTTGAAAACCGGGGGGTATGACCCCAACTTTGTATGGCGATCGACTCCTACCCCACGCACTTATGGTGGAAGCTGATTCCAGTTATCATGTAGGTATTTCCTATTAAAATGAATATTTAAATATGAAAAATACGACGTGGAAATGGGCTCAGTGAGTTACGGATGATTTGTTTTCCGTTTTCCCTTCGAAGTTCGACTAACCGCTGCTCCGAAAGGAAAAACAAAGGAAATATCATCCGTAACATGTTGTATGCCCGTAGGACTGAAATGCGACGTAAGTGAGAAAGGCACTACGTTTGTGAAGTAGGTACACAGTACACACGGTCATATAATATACAAACATATACTTTATACTGGTAGTTATCAAAGCTTGCCGGTCCTAGAATGATTTAAGAATCATGGACATCTCATTTTTTTTCAATTTTGCCCAGGCTTCCGCCGGGGGTATATTTGCACATTAAATGTCACAGTCACAAACACTCACATATCATCACATCTGGGGTAGTTCACCATTCATCAGGCTATTTAAAAAGAACAAAAAACAACCAAACACACGACAACGAGCAGCACAACACACACACAAACACTCAATCAACAACATACGCACAAAGCATACGGTATCATAAGTAAGCAGACACAACGATCTGCACACACAGACGAAGCAACCGAAGTATAGGACAAGACAAATCAACGAGATAACGAGAGATGGAGAAGAATATACACAGAACACCAGAGGAGAAGCTGTGAAGGTACCTACCCGAGCAGCTGATGGAAAGTACCTCCCTCGGTTGAGACAATCAGCGAGCCATCCGCGAAGCAGACGCCTCTCCAGACCGGCCGAGCGAGAGCAGACGTATACGAGCAACATGACGACGCACGACTCGCACGAACCGCCGACGAGCCCTGCAGCCCTGCTGACGCTAAGAGCCTCCGGGTTGGACCACGTGTGGCAAATTTAATACCTTTAACCCTGAAGTTCACATATAAGCTCAACTAGATGATATGTATCCCAGTACATACCTACTCACATGCAGGCACCTATCCAAATGCTCATACATTCTTTTTCCGTCCTCTTTGTTACATAGTATATGCATGTTGTCAGAGAGGAATGAGCGCCATTTGTCTTTGAATTTATTAACCTCGTTATTGTTGTATGCGAATTATTTTTCCATTTCAACATGTTTGCGTAGCGTACTCTTAAGAGCGGTGTAAGTGATGGAGCTATCTGAACTTTTGCGTTGCATAAATTCGTTGTAATTAAACAAATGTTGTAATAGCAGCCTTGTGTTATACTCCCAAACATAAGTCCACATTCTTAGTTCACCGTTGTCCCCGCTCGGTAATCTATCATCGATATTTATAAATNATTTTGGTTCCGGGCACTGCAGTTTGAAAGGAAAATCTCAACCTTCACATTTGTCATTTCGGCAGGCTACGGGGCGAAAGGCCCCATTGTGCGGGGGCCCTTCAGCCAGGTGCCGCCCCCTCAGAAAGATGCCGCCCTTCAAACAGGTGTTGCCCCTAAAAATGCCGCCCCCTCACCCAGGTGCCGCCTCTTCAGCCAGGTGCCACCCCTTCAGCCAAGTGCCGCCCCTCAGAAGATGCTGCCCCTTCAGCCGGGTGCCGCCACTTAAGCCAGGTGCCGCCCCTTTAAAATGATGCCGCCCCTTCAAAAAGATGCCGCCCCTTCAGAAAGGTGCCGCTCCTTCAGAAAGGTGTTGCCCTTTCAGCCAGGTTCCGCCCCTCAGCTAGGTACCTCTTCTTCAGCAAGTTGCCGCCCTTTCAGCCAGGTGCTGCCCCTTCAGCCAGGTGCCGCCCTTTCAGTCAGGTGCCGCCCCTCAGCCAGGTGCTGCTCCAGGGTGACTGTGTTTTTTTTCGTAGTTTGGAATTTGTATTTGGACGCCCCCGCATAATGTGATGTTACTAACAAAAACATCACCATTAAAATCATTTGGAAAAATATTAATATTTAGATGAAGTGCAATGGCTTGAAAGATTACACGGTCCCTACATTCAGCCCGTCATTGGCTGGGGACGTTCAACGCCCCCTGATGAATAAAACTCAACAACCAATAGCGTCATCAACGTGAAACTTCGGTTACCTTCTTCTACATCGATTTGAAGTCTTTTGTAAAACAATGAAGGAATTTTGTCCCCAAAATGTTGAGTTATAGCTAATTTGTTGACGTCACTTCTCACGAGTTGTACCAAAAAATCAGCGGAACGTTAATAGACCGTACAAATGCCATATTTCGAGGAAAATGAAATCCAAAAACGTCAAAAAATAGAAAATAGCAAGGGATATGATATGGTTGTCTCGGATTTTGAAAAATGTTGGCTTGTAACCCCCAAAATAAAAATACACGATTTTTTGGGAAAAATTGTCACAAAATATAAGTTTCAAAGATATTACAAGAAACATAAAATATGTGAGAGCACCTTATATGGTCAACTACCATATACAAATATGAAACTATATCATTTTTGACGAACTTTTGACCTATATAGTATGGGTAAAACATGACGTCAATTTTACCCATACTTTATATGCCATGTCAGTCAAAAATTATAACATTTTACAATTTGGTATGGTAGTTGACCTTATAAGGTTCTCTCACATATAAATTACATTGTCTTATCATCTTTTAAAAATGTGTTTTGTGGTAATTTTCCCTTTTTTGGGGTGGTCAAAAACCAACATTTTCAAATATCCTAGACACCTATGTACTTTCATTTCATTTAATTTATTCAGTATATCACCCACGGGTTGGCCCACTGACAGGTAAAGTCACATATATATACGAACAAACACACGCAAGAGAGCACAATAAATACACAGATGTCACTGGGCTGTCTATCAAGTACCTAAAAGTAAAATATCACGAGATATGCCAAAGTAGTGTTAACGCGCAGAGTGGATAAGCCGCTGTCGTCAATTTCTTCGCATAATCCCTGGCTTGTGTCTTGATTTGGTAAAGTGAGTCTCTAAAGATATCTAGCTGATCATTTTGATGTAAGAACTCGTTCATCGTTCGCGGCATTCTGCAAAACATACTCTTCTTGACAGTTTCTACACGGGCAAATGGGACCGCGAATAAATCCCTACGTTGAACTGAGCGGGCTGGAACAGCTAAGCCAAACCAGGATCGCATTGAGATGGAGTCAATTTTATGTTTGAACACGAGCCACAAAGACCCAGGTCCGTGCTGGATAGCGTCTGGTAGCCAAAGAGGTGAAGGAGTGTGCTGAAAGTAAACTGTTGTTAGAGAGAGACAACCGAATTTACCGGCTGAATCACTGTCAGCAAATAAGGAATTTATGTTGTATGCGCTCGAGTGCGATCCCGTATGGGTCTTAGCTGCCCGCTCCAAATCACACTGCAGTATTCGAGACAGATCGGACGTTAGCGTAGTAAGCCGCGACAACAGCACCGGACTGATATCTCGTGCCCCTCCCACCGGCTTGAAGTGATCGAATCATGAGACCCAGTGCCATATTGCCCTTTCTTACGATGCAGTCAATATGCGATTCAAATGTCAGCTTCTGATCTAAAACTACTTCTAAGTCACGCATTGTGGTCACACGTTCTAAAACCTTACCTCCTATTGCAAAGTGACTGATAATAGGCATGCGCTTACGAGTGATGGTAAATGACTTACACTTGGATTCGTTAAGCTTAAGTTTCCACGTCGACGACCAGGTCACAAGGCGAGCGAGATCAGCATGCAGCAAGTCGCGTCTGCGGTCGAACGCACTCTCGGTGAATCTTAAACATCATCAGGTACATAAGACATCCCGATTGAAAAATGCGATGGTAAGTCATTGATAAACAAAAGAAACAGAAGAGGCGACAACAGACTGCCTTCCGGCGTACCAGAAGTCACTGGGACCCAAGAGGATGTTTGGCCATTGAGCACCACACGCTGCTGACGGTCGTGTAAGAAAGATACAATCAATGCAAGGGCTGTTCCAGTGATATAATACGATCGCTGCAGCTTGTGCAGCAAGAAACGGTGGTCGACACTTTGGATTACGCGGCAGAAAAGTCCGTGTAAATGCAGTCGAGCTGTGTTTTTCCTTGCTATTTTCTCTTTTCTATCTTTTGACGTTTTTGGATTTTTATTTTCCTCAAAATATGGCGTTTATACGGTCTTTTCACTTGCTCGGCGTAGGGGTCTCCAGCCGAACTCGCGGCGTAGGGGGAAATTTTACCCCCTTCCTTCGTATCTTCCGAACCAATGACCGCAGCGAGACGCGCAAGACGGCGATCAAAAGCTCTGAACGAGACAAATCTACTGCTTACCGATTTTTTTTTTTTTTTTTAGTCATATGTCGGGTCATGGTCAGGTCATGTGTCAAAATGGTGTTATTTGATTTGATGGTCCATACTTTCAATTCAAAACCTTTGATTAAGACTATTAATGCAGATCAAGCTATCAAAATTATTCTGCATCTCCTGCATTAACCCTATTAGTGGCAGGCTCCCGGCTACCCCTATTAGTGGCAGGGGGGAGCATATTCGGCCCCCCCGGAGATCTCGAGATCTACCCGTCCGATTTTTTCATTCAAAAATACAAACAGTGGTCGATTCAATTTTCTAAAAAATAAATCTAAATCTTAAAATAGGGGGGCAACAGGGGGCCAAAAAAGTACACAAATTAGAGGTATTTTGAAACTCAACACAGCTGCCATGTTACATCACCGCAGTTTTATTTGCAATAAACAGTGGATCGATAGACATCGAGTAGGAAATTGATAATGTGATGACGATTATTTTAAAATTCAAACCATCATAGGCGTGTGCAGGTCACTAAGTTGGGGGCAAAAGTAAAAAAGTAATCTCAAGACGTTTTTTGATGGCAATTTTTCTGAATAAATTGCAATAGTTAGTTATTTGTAGCATCATACAAGAATAGTGTATTAACATATTGTTGTACATAGGCGGTGCCTGGTTACGAAAATAGGGAGGCCAACTAATCCAAATAGAATCGTCAAGTAAATGCTTCTACCACGGAATATAAATCAGGTACTGGTCATAGATAGTTCCATTTTGAATGCTGCAAATCATCATAGGCGTATCCAGGTTCCCATTTGGGGAGGTGCAAGACCTTTTGATAGGATTAAATCCCGCTAATATAATACTAACTAGTCAACAATCACTAGTTTGCTTGCAATTTTCAATTCACATAAGTTGCCCGCTTTTTACCCTACCTGGGCTCACATATTCTCTTCAAATGTTTAAAAATGGACCCCCTGCTACTTTTTTCATCGGAAAACTGCAGTATATTAGGTCCTTGTAAGCCCATGCATCAAAGTTTCCTTGCAATAATATGACCCCCTTTTTCGGTTCTGCGCTTCAGCCTGGCTCGTGGTCCCGCTGCAAATAAAAATAGGGTATTATATTTTACCTAGCGCTCGGGCGGTAGGAACCTCTATAGTTCCATAGTATAGAGTATCATGCTACAGTATACTGTATTCTCGATGTCTTTGCCGTAATCGCTTTGTATATCGTTATCACTATGGCCAAGTTTACCCCCTTTTTCTGTGCCTGGACACGCCCTTGAAACTCGAGACGTAATAAATTATGCCAAAATTAGAAGGAGAAACTATCTTTAGCATCTTGCAAGCTCTATAAACGCAATTTATATTGCTTTATTGACTGTCAGCTAGGCGTTTCATACTTTTTGGAAAAATCCCCGCTTCTCAAGTACTGAAACCGCCTCTGCCGTAAACAAATACATATTATGCAATGAACAATCAACTAATTTGAACTTGTTTAAAAAACGCGTAAACCTATGCACACTTTCTTATACTTGAGGCAGATAGGAAAAATCCGTGAAGATCGCATTTCCGTGAATTATCGACCAATTGTCGGCCGAAAAATCCTCCCAAAACTGGGCCCTGGAACCGCCTCTGTTCAAGTCAGAAACTCAAAATTTGACTCCAGATTGAAAATCAATTTTAGGAAAAGTTCCGAAAGTTTCAGAGCCTACTCGCAGCGTTTTCGGAGATATCTAAGAAAAACATGAGGGGTGGGCAATATTTGCCCCCCCTGCCACTAATAGGGTTAAGTAAATATGAAATTGTAAGCATATATCAAAGTCAAGATCAGGTCACAAAGGTCACTGTTATCAAGAGGTCAACGAAAGTCTTGCAACACATGTTTTAGGTGTTATTTGACATGTATGATTCGATAGCAGCAGTCATTTTTACAGCCTGACACAATAAAAGGCCAAAGTCAGGTCATCAAAGGTCGAAACTTGAAGCTGATTAATATGAATAAACAAGGCATGCTATGAAATAACAAGGCCGCGTCCACCTGACAGCCAGGTGGAAATTACGTCTTCTGACCCACTTCCACGAAGTATTTGTTCATAGCATCCGCGTCAGCACTGGGAGTGGACCTGGCAGGTCGCTTGGATGCGACTATGGGCTGCACGCTGCGCCACATGGCGCCAGGTCCAGCTTGGCGCACCCGCCGCCGCCGCCGGTCCAGCTCCTCCCGCGTGTGGCGCCGGATCGCTGCCTGGGCCTGACGGTTCAGGAGCTTGTAGCTGTCGCGGTCCCCTTCTCGGAGTGCTGCTCGTCGCTACGTCATGATTTCTTTGGTAGCGTCCGTGATCGGTGGCGCAACTGGATTGCGCACTCTGAGCCGTTTTTCAGGGATCAGAGTGTCTAAGATGGGCCGTGTCATCTGTAGCAAATAGTCCCATTGCTCCTCCGGGCTATCGCTGGTAAACAACGGGCTCCAGTCCACCGCCGATATCCGGCGATTAGCCTCATCCGAGTCAAACTTAGACCAGCACCTAGCGGTGATGGTGCACGTCTGGGGTCTAAAGTCTGACACGGACAGCATCGTGGCACGCGACAGTTGTGAGGGCTGTAATCACAGTGGACAACACCCGGCTCTGTCGACACTCTGGTTTGTCACGATCACATCGATGGTGGAGCCAGACGCTCGAAATGTCGGTTCAATGATGTGCTGCTGGAGAGATTAGCTACGCAAGAGCTGTCGGAACTGCTCAGTTGCTGTGCTGTCGGTGCTCATGTTGAAGTTGACATCCCCAGCGATGACAATGGGGCCGCTGTGTCGTGTGAGCACGTACTGTAGCTGCTGTTCCAGCTCGGCTAATTCGGCTGTCACTCGTGCCTGGGTCTGAATCGGTGGCCGGTATACCGCGCACACCATCACGCGAACCGGGCCGGACTGAACCTGGACCCACAGCCCTCTGTCGGCAGCCCTCTGTCGATCTGTCTGAGGGGGCCCTCTGTCGGTCTGTTTGGGGGCCCACTGTCGGTCTGTCTGAGGGGGCCCTCTGTATGTCCGCTTGAAGGGGCCCTCTTCGGTCTGTCTGTGGGGGCCCCTGTCGGTCTGTTTGAGGGGCCTCTGTCGGTGGCTTGAGGGGCCCTCTGCGGTCTGTTTGAGGGGGCCCTCTGTCGGTTGACTTACAGGGGGGGCCTCTGTCGGTCGGCTGAGGGGCCCCGTGTTCCGGTCGGCTTGAGGGGGGCCTACTGTCGGTCGGCATTGAGGGGGCCCTGTGCGGTCGCTTTGAGGAGGCCTCTGTCGGTCGGCTTGAGGGCCCTCTGTCTGTTAACGGTGACTTACGGGGGGCCCTCTGTCGGTCTGTTTTGAGGGGGCCCTCTGTCGGTCGGCTTGAGGGGGCACTCTGTCGGTCGGCTTGAGAGGGCCCTCTGTCGGTCGGCTTGATGGGGCCCTATGTATGTTTACCGCTGAAAGGCCCTCTGTCGGTTCTGGCTGTGGGGGCCCTCTGTCCGGTCTGTTTGAGGGGCCCTCTTCGGTCGGCTTGAGGTGGCCTCTGTCGGCGGCTTGAGGGTGGCCCTTTGTCCGGTCGGACTTGAGGGGAGCCTTCTGTCGTCGGCTTGAGGGGGCCCTCTGTCGGTCGGGCTTGAGGGGGCCCTCGTTGGTCGCTTGAAGGGCCCTCTGTCGGTCGGCTTGGGGGGCCCTCTGTTGGTCGGCTTGAGGGGGCCTCTGTCGGTCGGCTTGAGTGGGGCCCTCTGTCGGTCGCTTGATGTTGCCCTCTGTCGGTCGGCTTGAGGGGGCCCTGTGTCGGTCAGCTTGAAGGAGCCCTCTGTCGCTCGGCTTGAGGGGGCACTGTGTCGGTCGGCTTGAGGGAGCCGTCTGTCGGTCGGCTTGAGGGGGCCCTTTGTCGGTCGGCTTGAGGAGGGCCCTTCCTGTCGTTCGGGCTAAGGGGTCCCTCTGTCGGGTCAGCTTGAGGGGGCCCTGTGTCGGTCGGCTTGAGGGGGCCTTCTGTTTCGGCCGGCTTGAGGGAGCCCTCTGTCGGTCTCAGGAGACCTGTTTCGATCTCGGAGGACCTGTTATCGANAATTTATATACAAAACATAGTCGGTAAAATATAAATTGTTCGGTAGTGGGCGGTTTCTGTTGATTTAGAGGATTTCTGAATAGGATAAACGATTGCCCATTTCCAAGACCTGGGAACGTGACAAGAGACGAGGCTGGTGTTAACGATATGAGTGAGGAGGATGTGGCACAACGACGGCGTACACAACTTCACGAATCGCACGTCAGACCGTCAGCACCACACGCCGTGCTACTGCGCATTCTCCCCACCATCTCCCCCGAAGGACGCCCGGCAGATGGGAGAGACTCGGAAACCTCCGGTGGCGACTCACGGCAGACGGACCGGCAGCTCCGGTCCGGCTGCGTCCACCTGACGTGCCGTCTTTTGACCCACTTCCACGAAGTATTTGGTTCAAGCATCCGCGCAGCACTGGGAGTGGACTCTTGAGCAGGTCGTTTGGATGCGACTATGGCTCACGCCTGCGGCCACTCGGCCGCCAGGTCGCAGCTTGGACGCACATCCGCGCGTCCAGCTCTCCCGCGTGATCGCCGACCGGAATCGCTGCCTGGCCGACGGTTCAGTGAGCTTGCTGCTCTCGCGGTCCCCCTTCACGGAGTGCTGCTCGTCGCCTGCGTCATGAAATATCTTTTGGTAGCGGTTCCCGTGATCGGTGGCGCAACCTGGATTGCGCACATTCTGAGCCGCTTTTCAGGATCAGAGTGTCTAGAATGGGCCGTGTCAACTGTAGGCAATAGTCCCACTGCTCCTCCGGGCTGTCACTGGTGAACACCGGGCTCCAGTCCACCGCTGATATCCGGCGGTTAGCCTCATCCGAGTCAAACTTAGACCAGCACCTAGCGGTGATGGTGCACGTCTGGGGTCTAAAGTCTGAACAGGAAGCAATATGCAAGCGCAACGCGACCAATTGGTGAGGGCTGCTAATACACAGTGGAGCAACACCGGTCTATAGAACACTCTGATTTGTCACGTATCACATCGGGGTGGAGCCAGAACGCTTCGAAAATGTCGGTTCAGTGAGATGTGCTGGCTGGATGAGGTAGCTCCGCAAGAGCTATGCCGGACTGGCTCACGTTGCTTGCTCAGTCTCATGTATGAGGTTGAACATCCCCAGCGATGAAATGGGCCGCTCTGTGTCGTGTGAGCACGTACTGTAGCTAGCTGCTCCAGCTCGGCCAAGTCGGCGGCCACTCGTGCCTGGGTCTGAATCGGTGGCCGGTATACCGCGCACACCATCACGCGAGCCAGGCCGGCCTGAACCTGGACCCACAGTGTCTCGATTTTGGAGCCGGCGATGGGCTGATCAGGTGGCTCAACGGTGGTCGCTTCCAGGGGCTCTCTGGTTGCTTCTGCAACTCCACCGTACCCCTTGCCGTCCGGGCGGTCACGCCGGCTCATCTGATAGCCAGGAATCGGAATAAACCTGCTGTTGAGTTGCACGGTTCAATTCCAATGTTCGTTCAGAGATCACCAAGTCGTACTCATGCTCGCGATATCTTGCTGAGCGCCGAAGCAGGCTTTGGTTTCAGGGACTGTAGTTGAGCTGTCCGACGTAAGCTGGCCGGGGCCGCGCATGTGGCTCTCCAGGGACCCGTCCACCCCTAGCTCCACGCCGCCTGGCTCCGCACCCCTCGCCGGGCGCGCCCGGCCGCGCGCCAGCTGTGAGGTCTCCGCTGGAGGCAGGGCAGTCACGCCCCCGCTACATGTGACCTCGCCCACGGTCAGCAGTTTAGACGTCGGGCTCGGGCCGGGCCGCATGGTTATGATACGTGGACCGCCCGCGCGTTCCCAGAGCTGAGCGTCAGCTGAGCCGCCGCGCTGGCCCGGGGCACTTGGAGCGTCCAGCCCTGCTGTAGGGCGGCGCAGGATGGCCGGGCGCCAGCGGAGTAGAAGGCAGTGCGGAACACGCCAACAGGCCAGACAGCGCATCAGTTTCACAGGTGCATAGTGATTACACTGCAACGTCTCTTGTGCGGTTTGTAAGCGCAGTACCGGGACGTTCCAGTGGCAGGCAAGGTAAGTCGCTCCCGCGGCCGTCACCCAGCACTCCGCAGACAGTCCAGCCCCAGAACCAGCGCCAGAGCCAGTATCGCACCTGCTATCACGTTTGCCAAACACTTTGTTCGCACCGATAGTCACTCTCCTGTCCTGTCACTCAATCCACTCACTCGATCATTCACGCAAGGAAATGTCACATTCACTCTACCGACAGTCACAGGGTTGGTGTCTGTGAGCCGGTGGGAAGGGACAGGACGAGCCCCGCGCGCGTCCGGCCGCTGGCGCCGCGCAGCGAAGATGTGGTTATGTGCGAGCGTCGGTGTATATGAGGGTGTGGTGGATGTGAATAAATATGTGGATGTGTTCCTGCCTTCTACTGCAGCAACCTGCAGCTACTGTGATTGTCTATTCATCAAAAGATGCGCCTTCTCAAGACGCCTGTTGCATTATTTCATATTGGAATTCCAATGAAAATTGACAAAGTTGTGACCAAAAATATTAACAACTTAGCGTCAGCTCGACCACAAGGGTCAACGTAAACAAAAAATAAAACATTGTCAAAATATGTAATAGATAGATTGCAGGAAACTGCGACTGCCACTTTTTTTCCAAACTTTTCTTTTGGTAATTTGCAGTTTGAAAGTCGGATTCCGACATTAAACAAATTTCTGTATTTTAAAACCCTGAACTCACTGAACTCACATGATCATCAAAGATCGTGTCTGCCTTCGAACACAACAGCGGCGATGGCGCGCGCAATCTAAGCGAATCAGCTTCGTGAAACATATTTTGAACCCAAAACTATGCCAGACGAAGATTGAGCCTCCCCTGGACATCCGTTGCCAAATACGTTCACGTTTCAGTGACGGTTGGTTTAAGAAGCGAAATGGCGAAAATGAAGCGCGGTAGAAATCATAGTGAAGCACTCAGTGATGACGTACGATGAAGCTTATCCATTTAAAATAAAACAAAATAAATCCAACGATTTTTTTGTTGAAGCTCAGCAACTAGGTCGCTACAGAATAAAAATAAAATAAAAATAAAAACAAATAAATTGGAGATGTCTCAGACATCCCCGCAAACTGGCTATCTCACTAAAAGCTTATGTTAAAGGTCCACAATTCCCTTTAAAGCATATGCCTATATTAAATTTGTTGAGAAAATTATTTATCTTTCCACCTTTGGTGTCTGGATGAGATAATCCCTCCAAAGATCATAACTCCTACCTCTAATGATATTATCAAATGACACAAACACTGGTCACCTTTGGACACAAACACCTTTGGTTAAAACGCTACTCAATAGAGTTTGCTCAGAATGCAATCCCCTCCATCCAATTTTGCACTTACATATCACTAACGAAATTATTCAAAAACAGGAAGTACAAAAACAGGAATAAAAGTTTGGGAAAATGCATACGGCTTGTCGGTTGAGCCAGTTGTTGTCTTTTGGAAATGTATATTTCCTTCGTTTAAAAAACCTACGCATTTTGAAAATGTAAATTGATTCACTGTGTGTGACATTTCTGGACATAATAGCCGTTTTCACGATGGATTATTTGGCGCGAAATGTTTAAAAACATCTTAAGATGTTTTGAAATGTTTTGAAATTTTTAGTATGAAAAGTTTTAGCATAGAATGATATCGTTTCTTTTCGGATTTCGCTCTGGGATTGAATATTATTGTAAAATATTTTATAAAAATCATTTTTTACATAATATTATTCCAGAGCGAAATGCCGAAAAAGAAACGATTGATCATCTATCTTCTACCTGGGGAAAAAATGACTTTAACAAGAACACAATAGTTTTAGCATACTTTATTATTTTCTTAACTACGCAACTTTTTGCAAGCGATTTTTGCTTAAATGTGCTCTCATAATTTTGTAAATATGTTGGTAAGATATAGTATGTTAGCAAAATTGTGTTTTGGTGGACCAAGCAAGATAATTTAGGCTATAGGTAGCTGTGATCCAGATCTTCACCTACTGACACTTTCAGAAACATCTCGAAACATATCGTCTCGGGCCCGCTATGGGGTCGCTCAACCAAGCAACTCTCCCTTGACTCATTAATGGACTCGCCTCCGCGAATCGTTTCTAGCGCCAATTATTGCGCCATTGCGAAGCAGACCTGTGATCCATGACGCTGCCAGATTGAGTAACTTATGGCGATGATGCTTAACTGAACGAACGGACTCTAGTACGCATAAGTATTGTTAAGAGTTGGAGAAAGTTTAGCAGCTTGTTCATTGTAAGGAGGTTGTTCAAAATGATCATTTGTGCTAAAAGATATATTATTTTATTCAAAAGAAGACCAAAATATAGAAAAGTCTTCTTTTCTATATTATATATATTTTGGTCTTCTTTTGAATAAAATAATATATCTTTTAGCACAAATGATCATTTTGAACAACCTCCTTATCTAGACGCATATGTTCTTTAGAAACGAACAATTTTATAGCATAATCTTGTAAAGAGCTCATTTCATGTTTCCATAACTCTTGAATAACGATAATATCGCCTAAATCAGTAACTTATTGTGACCTCCCCATTATAAGTAATGGTTAATAAACAAATGCTTCCCTTCAGAAAATATGCAATTGGATCAGGGCTTATTCTTTCAGAATCATGCTATTTTAGTCATTCTAATGATTAAGGTTGCAAATTGTTGTAGTGATTTATTACAAGGTTCATCTGTGAGGTCATCAGAGCAATGGACTGTAATAATTTTTTGATGAGAAAATAGATAGAGACGATTATGTGACACCAAATGTATTCGTCTCGTTCTGGCCGCGTTGCCCCATATGCAACATGACCTACCTGGGTCACCGAATGACTGTGACCTGAGGTCCAAAATTTTTGAAGTTGACCTTACCAGGTCACCGTATATATGTGTCAAGCGCATCAATGAAGACAACCGAGGTGGCGTCAAAATGCGTTTCCCTATCTCTAGGTGACATCTATTCACGAACAACTGTTTTTGCTAAAACAGTATTTTGACCTTTCATTGACCTTGCGAGCCTAAAAACTATTGATTCTGGCTCAATTTTGAAGACCTGGGGCGAATTGCAAATTTCAAAGGCATCGATTGCCCTCTCCGATCGTTTTGCTCATACCTATCATAGTTTCCCGAGTAATCGGGTTTCTGGAAAAGAGTCCTAAAAGAGTCCTAAAACCGGAAAATCTGACCTTTGGTGACCATGGTGACCTTCAATTGGACCTGATCCAATAACAATACTGAAATGCTTTCGATAAGAGCTTGCCTTAGAGCATCTAATGCCGTTTTTCGCTTGTCGCGTACGTTGCGTTGTTTTGTAGATCCAGGGGCGGAAATCAACCCCCCCTGCAGTTCGTGTTCGGCGCGAACCCCCTGCAGTGCGCGGGTTAACCCTCGCCCTACGGTCCCGCAGGGAGAGGGTTAAAGCATTTTTTTCGCAAATTAGTCCATCGTGAGAACGGCTACTAATAAAACATGTTAAAACAATTTATAGTGTTTTAAAGCATTTCGCGCAAAATGATCAATTTTGTAAACGGCTATTGTATCTTTTAGAAAATTTCTGGGATCACCAAAGCTAATGAATGTATGAAAACATTAAATAACGATCCCAAAGTACTCTTAAAGTAATTTGGTATATGAAGCCACCAAGGTTATGGGAAATGTTTCCCCTTAAATAAGTCGCTAGTGAGTTACTCTTTGCCCAAGGCTGGCTCTGTGGCAACACTGAGCGCAAACACAGGATGGCATCTAATTCGGCCAGAGAAACACCGTTTTCAGACAGAGCTGATACAATGTCTAGAATCTCTAGTTTTTGCGTACAAACTCTATAATTTTCAGAAAATCGACTTAGAACCTCTAGATTTGCTTCTGGAAACTGACGACAAAACCTTCAGATTCGAAGTAAAACCTCCAGATTGGCAACCCTGCTGAGAAATACCGTCCATACCACCAGCGCACTGCACGAGCGCGTTAACTTAGCTGTTATGCCACCTCGGATCAATGTGTTATCAGTTTCCAATCTCAGCGCTACCTTACGATGCGATTGGAAACAACGGGATATCTCGTTAGCAGGTCATCTCGAGAGAATCATGAGCCATGTAAAGGTGAAAGGCTGGGAAGGGCATTAGTCTGGCAGCTTAAAGGCTGAGTTGGCTATATATTGGCGGAACCGAAGACATCCTCACGGGATAGAAGCGAAATCTCTCAAGCTCGTATTATGACATGCTGACATTAGGTATTAGGTCTGAGTCGTAAACATTTTATTACTGCCAATACTAGCCGTTTTCACGAAGGATTTATTTTTATTCGGTAGTACCCGGTAATACTTCGTGTGTTTTGGGTAATTGAGTATAGGAACACGGCTTTTCCCATATATTTTTGGTATCAATTGAAACTTTATGAATTTATATACAATTATCTGCTCTTACAATGCGAAATTTCCCGTTAGTTTTCTTTGTATAACCAAATTCATGAACAAATATTGCCGGGGGAGAGTGGGGTAAAGCGGACCACCGGGGCAAAACGAACCACCCACCTTCCTGCTTTTATTAATGAAGTAATCTTCCTGCAACTATTTTCACTAATAGTGCATGAGGTGGACACACTTCCGAACGCCACAGCTCGGCGATCGGCGTGAAAGCTTTCGTTCGAAGAGAAAAAATGATTTTATTCTATTTCTGTTCTAATTTAACCCGCGCCGGGCCGGGGGGCGTTTAGACGCCCCCCCCCCCTCAGGTTTTTCCGGGATATCGGGAAAACGGCGGCGCGTAGCGCCGCAAAATTTTAAATACCTGTTCATTCATCTTTTGCCCAGCCTTCTCTATTTTGTATGACTTCAGGTCATGTCAGGTCAGGTCACCAGGCCGGGTCATGTGACCCCGCCTCCAAAAAAGTTTGCGGCCAGCTATCCAAAGCCAGAGTTTTGGTGTTGATCGGTTCGTACTTACAGGATTTCATGAAGAGCATCAAACTAACTCTAATAAGTTTGGAATATCTTCGGAATTTTTAATATCGGTGGCTATTAGGTTAGGTCCAATTTTTCCTGAACTCGATCCATTATAAGTTCATTGTCGGAAATATTCAAAATGCCTTTCCATTCCTAGGATACGCATGATATCAGCCCAGATTCCTTCTTTATCCAATCTTATTATAGGGCCAATGTCTTGAAGACCGAGGTGCAGCCTTTCTTCTTGGTATTCCCTACAGGGTCAGCCGAGGTTCATCCGAGGTCACCAAACACCTTTTTGTCAATAACTCTCGATACAATTGAGATAGAGAATTGAAAACAGCACCAGTGTGTTTATTTCGTCAAGACGCGTCTCCCAATGTACAACATGACCTTATTGGGTCACCACTTGACCTTGACATGAGGTCAAATTTTATATTGACCTAACCTGGTAACCATATACATGCTTCGAAGCGCCTTGGCGAGACAAACACGATGGTGTCACAATATTTTCCTTATCTCACTTATGGAAACAGTTATTCGTGAAAACATTTTTGGCAAAAAATAACCTTTTTGACTTTCGATGACCTCTGGAGCCCAACCTATTGACCTGAGATGAAATTTGAGGGCCTAGGTGCGATTAAAAATTTAAACAACTATATTTTGCGTCTTTACTTGTTTGTTCCTAGCTATCATAGTTTCCGAGATAATTGGGGGTATCTGGAGCTAAGTCCTAAATCTTGAAAATTTGACCTTTGATGACTCTGGTGACCCTAATATCGACACTGAGAATTTTTTTACTGAAATAGTTTCTGATAATTCGCTTTTGGATCGACTCATTCGAAGGATCGGTGGTTCTTGAGTTTATCGTGTACTAGGTCCTATGGGAGCGTGAGTTAGAGGGGGGTCGAAACAGAGTCACCCGGCCCGAGGAAGGTGGCGCCCGAGCACAGCGTGCTCCCAGGGCGGGTTAGAGTGTAAGGAAATGCTCCGATAATTGCTCGCGGTGTCTGTGCCCACACGAAGATTCCTTTAAGTGTTTTGGTAACGCAAATGTATAGTTGTAAATGTGCCATAAGCAATCAATCGTAATTTTGGGCGTGTCGTCTGACAATGCTTGTCCAAAAGTGAAAACTTTGGGTTGGGGCGAAATTGCTGCGGACCAGGGTGGTCCGCTTTGCCCCGCTATTCCACGGGATTGCATGCATTTGTATTTCATATGGAAGGCCGCATTAAAGATGTTCAAAGCGAATTGCTTAATGTATGCTTCTGTTGTTATCGAGTTATAATCTTTTGCAAAACGCTCAAACTACAGAGCATAGCTGTTTTGCTACCGTTTATAGAGAGTTACAGGATGTTGGACAGGTTTATTAATAAATACATGGTATTGTTTTTATCAATAAACTTATTCCAGTATTTGATCGACAAGGTCCTGGAAAATGAGGAAAGAAATATAACAAATAAACATTGTTTTAATCGAATGGAGTGTGGTGGTCCACGACTCCACTTAACCCCGTATTTGTTTGTCGCCCAAAACATGTGTTCGGTTATTCGGTGTAAAATTACGCAAATTTATCATAGCCCCAGATGAAATTAGTCTGAATATAAATCAGAGCTGAAACACGAAACTATCCTTTGAACACATTTAATAATAGTTTCCGGTTGCCACTAAACAAATGTGACGTTATTCCTTAGCTAGTCCGCTATACCCCACTCTCCCCTATTACTGGGCCGGAAGTACCCGGTAGTACTCGGTAATATGTGTTTATGAATTTGATAATACAAATAAAACTAACGGGAAATTTCGCATTGTAACAGCAGATAAATATGCATGAATTCATAAAGTTCCAATTGATACAACAAATATTTTGGAAAAGCCGTGTTCCTAGACTCAATTACCCAAAACGTACGAATTATTACCGGGTTCTACCGGGTTCTACCAGATACAAATAAATCCTTCGTGAAAACGGCTAATTTTTGCTATCGTGTCTCTCCAGGTCATTGTCGCATCGACTTCTTCTTCGTTTACTGCAATACGCGTACTCGCCATGTCACCTTAGCGTCCGTCACTTTACATAGTTAGGCACTAATGCTAACCCGTCCGCTCCGCTGGACGATCTATGCATACAGACTGCATTTTTACGTTTTTTATTCGTCATTTACCGAGGTACTCACCCGTCAAGGGATCATGGTTTGTGACTTAAAGACTTTTCAATTCGGTGCGAACGGCTATATTTGTTACATTTACTGCTAAGCCCCTTCTCCGTGCTATAGGTGTCGCTGGGGTGCGCATTAATCTTAATTGAGATTCTATCTAGGTGGCTCTGGTGTGCACAACCCGTGCCTGGCTGGTGGCGTATAGTTCAAGTTCCGCCCATCAGAGGCGGACGGTGGTATTATCAGTGGAAGTTATGTCGTGTTATTTGTTCTAACACAGTCAGGTATTATCTTTACTTGTAGGAGAACGGTTTGATGTTGGGAAATGTGGGGAGCAGAATATATACACATATGTTGTCATGTGATCTGCAAAATTATTTCTTAGATACCATTAAATGCTTATGTGTCGATACTACATCACCTTTCGTACTTATGATACGCATAAGGAAAAAGATGGATGATAAACAGACAGAATGACAGACTTTCTTTAAATAGTAAGTTAGATCTGGGGCATTCCAGGACAGATCGACAAGCGAAAACCCCAAATTAACACCCTCCATCTCCAATTTTGATAAAACTCCGTTACAGGTTTATTCGTTGTGGCGCTGTAGTCGCGGCTATCGCGAGTTTCTTAGCTTGATTGGAAGCAACGGCTGCTCTGAGGGTTATAGCCTCCGGCATTTCATGAGGGCACCTTGTCATGACTTAGCCCCAATTAGCCAATAACGTCCGCAACAAATATCCAAAATTTCTAGAAAACCATTACATTTTCTGAATGGGGTGACATGAAGTAAGGAAACATCAGTTCAAGAACAGTTTTTATTTTTGGTTGTGGATTCATGATAAATGACCTTTTGACCTTCGGTGAACCTGAACCTGACTTAAACTGATGTCGCAGTGAAAATAATGTTGTTTTATATTTTATAATATTCTTTTGGTAAGCTGCTTTGCACAGGATAAAAATGGAAATAGCGTGTTTTCTATAAATGTACTTTTTAATTGCTCAATATTAACTCGTTTTTCTCTATTCACCAACACATAATGAATAATTTGTCCCATGATGGCTACTAAACGCGGCTTATGTGTCACGCGTAGGTTTTAAGCTGCAATATAAGCCACTTCGAGATTAATTAGAGTGCAATTATTGATTTAACAGGTGAAATTGTTGCTCAGTGACCAGTGCAAGGTCAGCTGAGGTCATCTGAGGTCTCTAGCGACATTTTACCACAAACTCTTAATATAATGCAGATAGAGACGTGAAAATTACACCCCTGTGTTTTTTTCGTCGATTCTCGTCGCTATGATATATATGCAACATTACCTACTTAAGTCACCAAAATGACCTTGACCAAAGGTCAAACTTTGAAGTTGACGTAAACAGGTCACCACTACTAACATTTTTCGGAGCGCCTTGACGATACGAACACGATGGTGTTAAAATTATATCTCTATGTTTTATCTCCAAAGCGTTACTCACGAACATGTTGCAGTTGTTCGGTTTTTCGTGCATAACTTTTTATTAATTAAACATATAGCAAAACTTTTAACACTATCGTGTTTGTATTGTCAAGGCAATTCGAAATATGGTACTGGTGACCTGACTAAGTCAACTTCAAAATTTGACCTTTTGACCTTTGAAAAATCAAAATTTACCTGGGTAATTTGGTAACCCAGGTAGGTCATGCTGCATATCGGGCGACGCAAATCAACGATACAAACACAGTGGTGTAACTTTCACGTCTCTATGTATATTATATTAAGAGATTGTGGCAAAATGTTGCTGGTGACCTCAGATGACCTCAGCTGACCTTGCAGAGATCACTGTGCAACACTTTCACCTGGTAAATAAACTCAATTTAACTTTGAAGTGACTTATATTGCAACCTGAAAACTTCATGTGACACATAAGCCGCATTCAATGGCATCATGGAACAAATTAATCATTTTATGTTGGTGAAAAGAGAAATATGAGCTAATTTAAGCAATTCAAAAGTACATTGATAGAAAATACCTATCTCCAGTTTTTACCCTATGTAAACACAGCTTACCTAAAAATATTATAAAAATATAAAACAACATTATTTTCTACTAACGCGTAACCGTTTCGGAAGGTCAGTTTCAGGTCATCAGAGCGTCAAAGGTCATTTTATCAGATATGCATTAAAAGATAAAAATACGTGCCATGCAATGATGTTCGCCCTTACTTCATTTGCCACCTCAGAAAAATGTGATGGTTTAAATCTAGATATGTTGGATAACTGTGGTGAAGTGAGAGTTATTGACTAATTGGCTAAGTCATGCAAGGTGCCCTCACGAAAATGTCGGAGGCCTTAACTCGGCAACCATAGCTTTAATCTAGCTGGAACTTGCACAGCGCGATTCAGCGCACCAGATAACCCCTATTACGGACTTGTATCGAAATCTGAGTTGAAGGGTGTTACCCCCTTGTCCATCTGTCCTGGAATGCCCCATCTGCAACCAAGTCATGTCAGGATTGGTTAAAGTCAGGGATTCTCTACCTCCTTTGCCATGTCACTGACGGGGCGAATGTTCCTGGGGCCTTACCATATCGTTACCAATGGGGTAGATAGTCCTCCCTTACCATATCGTTACCACCAGGGCAGATAGTCCTCTCTTACCATACCGTTACCGCCTAAGCAGATAGTCCTCCCTTACTATATCCTTACCGCCGGGGTAGATAGTCCTCCCTTACCATATCGTTACCACCGGGGCAGATAGTCCTCCCTTACCATATCGTTACCACCGGGGCAGATAGTCCTCCCTTACCATATCATTACCACCGGGGCAGATAGTCCTCCCTTACCATATCGTTACCGACCGGGGCAGATAGTCCTCCCTTACCATATCGTTACCGCCGAAGCAGATAGTCCTCCCTTACCATATCGTTACCGCCGAAGCAGATAGTCCTCCCTTACCATATCGTTACCGAATGGGGCAGATAGTCCTCCCTTACCATATCGTTACCGCCGGGGCAGATAGTCCTCCTTACCATTCGTTACCATGGGGCAGATAGTCCTCACTTACCATATCGTTACCGATGGGGCAGATAGTCCTCCCTCACCATATCATTACCGCCGGGGCAATAGCCTCCCTTACCATATCGTTACCGCAGGGGCAGATAGTCCTCCCTTACCATATCGTTACCGCCGGGGCAGATAGTCCTCCCTTACCATCGTACCGATGGCGGGTCAGACTATTCCTCCATTACCATATCGTTACCCCGCGTGGCAGATAGTCCTCCCACTACCAATCCGTTTACATTGGAAGCGCACTAGTCTCCCACATTAACCATTATTCGTTTACACCGATGGGACCAGAAGATAAGCATGCGCCCTCCCTCCACCATTCCGATTACCCGGCCGGGCAGATAGTCCTCCCTACCATTATCGTTACCGCCAGGGGCAGATGTCCTCCCTTACCATATCGTTACCGCCGGGGCAGATGACGGCCAGCGGTTCGGTGAGGTTCGGAGCGGACACCACCAGCCGGGTGGGCGTGTGGCATACCCCGGGGGCCTGCCGCCGGCCCGCCACCGACAGGTAGAGGAAGGCGGACGGCGACGCCTCCAGCATCCAGGGCAGCGCGTCACACCGCCCCTCCGACTCCTCTCTCCGCTCCAGGTTCATCACACCGCTGCTGCCTCCCCTAAATTGACGTCACACATCATCAGTCAAACACAACCGCTGCCTGCCTGTTGATCCCGTCGACACATCACACGTCACACCGACTGACTGCCTGTGACGTCGACACATCACACAAAGGTCACACCTCTCTCGACGTCACACATCACCACAGTCAGCACCGCTACTGCCGTGTCGCTCACACATCACACGTCACACCCACTGCTAACACCGATGTGAAGCGATCTACACATTCACACAAGTCTCACCGGCTGATGATGTGCCACGTGACATAATATCACACATCCGAGCACCCTATGATGTATCCGACCGTCTACATGTCACACAATCACACCGCTCACGGATTAGGCCTGTGACGAGTCAACATATCACACATTACCCGTTGAGTGAGCCTATGTGAGCATCCACATACAAACCACCTAGTTCTATGTTGTACGCTGCACACATCACACATCACACGCGGCATGCATGTGACGTCACACATCACATATCCAACATCCAGCTTGCCATGATGTTGACGGTCACACATCACACATCACACCGCTGAATGCATGTGGACGTCACATATAACAACATCACACCGCTGCTCCCTGGTGAAACCCGAATCAACTCATCATCATCCACATACAACTCGCTGCTCCCGGCAATTGTCTGACGTCACATATCACACGTCACACCGCGCTGTTGTCTTGTGACGTCACCAACACCCCACACAGTCTACACCACTAAGATGACTAAAGTGACGATCCCATTCACATCACTACAGTCACACCCACTGAAAATGACTTAGTGACCCGTCACACACACATCCTGCCAGATGCATGTGAATGCGTTCACATATCACACATCAACCTAAACACAATTACACTGCTGGCTGCCAACTCCGTTACATCACACACTCCTATCTCTCATCTACACCGCCCCTGCTCCCTCTGACGTACACATCATCACACAGTCACACCGCTGATGATGTACGTCCACAGTATGGCACACCGCCTGCATGATGTGATGTAACAACTAACATCACACGTCCCACACCGTGCTCCCTTGCGGGACGCACACATCCCACACTGCCTGCTACCCTACCACCCTCACACAGGGAAAGTTATTCCAACCTGCTGTTTGCCACCATCATACAAAGTGCGCAGCAGGGGCGCGACAAGATTTCGGTGGCGTCGCCCCTGCTGCAGAACTGCAGAGCGGGGCAGAAAACTATATATTTCCCCAAATCTCCGTTAGTTGCCCAATAAGGATAAATCATTACAATACTGCATATGTGTTGACCTGTAACGTTGTATGTCTGTGTGCTACCAAATACAATAGCCGTTTTCACGAAGGATTATGTTTACCCGGTGGTACCCGGTAGTACCCGGTAATATTTCGTGCGTTTTGGGTAAAATTGAATCTAAGAACATGGCTTTTCCCAGGTATTTTTGGTATCAACTGCAACTTTATGAATTATTAAGTTTCAATTGACGAAAAAATGAGAAAAGCCGTGTTCTTAGACTCAATTACCCAAAGCACACGAAATATTACCGGGTACTACAGGGTAATACCGGGTAAAAATAAATCCTTCGTGAAAACGGCTAATGATAGTCCGTATATGATAATTATCCTGCACCCGTGTTGGTTCTGAAGTGGGCAAAATCTGGTCATGTGGCGAGCGTGATGCATGAAGTGGTTATATGAGGATCGTGTTGGTCCTGAAGTGGGCAAAATATGCATACCGAATATTGCAATAAATAAGGAGCTGATTATCGTCTCAAATTTAAAATAAAACTTTCTACAACAGCTCTAAGTACGTAAATGCATGCATGTCAACCACAAAACACATTTATAGTCAAAGTTGCCAAAGAGGAAAATGCATTTTACCAACTACCAGCTAAGCAGTACCTAATATAGCATGTTATAAAAAATTATGTGATGGAACAGTGTCAGAAATACGATTTAATCGTTACAGCTGAAGCTTCTTGATGAAAACATTAATTTCACTCCACGTCTATATGCGCCGAATATATTTAACAGCAACGACTTGAAACATCAATATTTGGCTTCTACAAACGGGTCTTGTTTTCTTGCAGAGCTACTACATTGCAATTGTAGGTTACTCTTTCTTAATTTCCGTGCCCTGGCAGCCCTGATAGATCTGTTTGTATTTGTATACCCATTAATAGGTAGACAGGAGTGCCCTTCCATGCTCATGTGATTTGATTACGTTAAGTACCAGAGAGTTTAATAAGGATATGGATATTCAATCACGTTAGGTCACATCACTCCGCATTTTTTTCTTGGAAAGGATAGCTGCCACCTGTATTAGTAAATTATTTCTTCTGAGATTCAAGCAGGCAGATAGCCGAGCTAGTAGAGCCTACTCAAATCCCATAACTGACATAGGGATTAGATGTTATGGGGATGAAAGATCGCCACTCTAAATCACGATATATCATCATCATCACCATTCATTTTCCTTCAAATCATTAAACCGTGTGTGCACTGCAGTCACGGCGAACACGAACTGCAGGGGGGTTGATTTCCGACACCCTTCGATCTTGTAAACAACGCTATACGTAGCGACAAGCGAAAAACGGCGTTAGATTTCTCAAGACAAGCTCTAACGAAAGTATAATGTCTTGTTCCAGGTCAGGTCAATATTGAGGTAACCAGGTTCAGAGGTCATCAAAGGTCAGATTTTCTGGTTTTAGGACTTCACTCCAGAAATCCCAAAATATCTCGGAAACTATGATAGCTAGGAACAAACGGGGAAAAAAACGAATGCGCTTAAAAAATGCAATAACCAGTATGTCATCATATTTGATATAATGTCAATAGTTTAGGCTCCCGCTCCAGACAGTCCAGACGTCATCAAAGATCAAAAAGGCTATGTTTGGCAAAGCAGTTTTTCGTGAAATACGATTCACCTAACAAAGATAGAGAAGTAATGTTGACTCCATCATTTTTTTTTGTTTGTCAAAGCGCCTCTCAAAATGTTAATGTGTATCTGGTTAGGTCTACTGGTAAATTTGACCTCAGGTCAAGGTCATTTGGTGATCCAGGTAGGTCATGTTGCATATGGGGCGACGCGGCTCGACGAGACAAGCATATTGGTGTCATCCGATGGTCTATATCTTTATTCTATCAAGGTTGGTATTAGCAAATGTAAAATATTGCTGATGAACCTCAGATATAACCTGAAAATGTCCTTCGCAGGAGGCTTCTGAGCAACAATTGCACCTGGTTCATCAATAATTTAGCTAAAATAACATGAAATCTGAAATAATTAGGCCTTGATCCAATGCATATTTCTTTGAATCGGATTGGAATTCAATGATAATGGATAAGGCCAGCGTTGCATAGTACACACAAAGACGTAGGTACTATTGGAAAAACTTTTACACGGAATTTTGCATACCTTAAACTTTTAAACAAAGACGTACAAGCTTTCCTCCTCATGGCTGAGCTTGACGTTTATTGTCCTGTTTCATATGACAACGTTTGACACCTTTATCCTTCCCCGCTCCTTTGTGAGAGGAATGTCGCGGTCCTGTGACAAGGCTCCTGTCGACAGCTCCGCCACGGTTGCGGCGGCGAACCACCCAAATAATTGGCCGTGTCCGCTCTCGACTCTTCCCGTGACCTTTGCCCGCCAAATCGGCACTCTCCACTGGCCAACAATGACGTCGAGAGCGCGCCATTGGCCGGTAAAGTGACCCCTAGGAGCTCATTGCTCACGTGTTCCCGCCAGATAAATGGCGGGTCGGTTCGCGGCGCGCGCTTATTCTGATGGTGTCATAGCGAATCGTAAAACCAATGGCCCTGCGATGCGCCGATATCAAACGACGATTTTATTGTCAACTGGCTATCGTATGTATGGCTACTGAAACAGGTTCCAAAATGATTGGCACTCCAACGCGAGCCATTTAAACATGGATGTGGCGTTCATCCAGGTTTTGAGGATTAACCTAATGTCCTAAAGAAGAAGCTTCACCGTAATGTAGCGTAACGCTACTGCTATCCTTGTCTGGAGAGCTTCACCGTAATGTAGCGGAACGTTACTGCTATCCTTGTCTGGAGAGGTTCACCGTAATGTAGCATAACGTTACTGCTATCCTTGTCTGGAGAGGTTCACCGTAATGAAGCGTAACGTTACTGCTATCCTTGTCTGGAGAGGTTCACCGTAATGTAGCGGAACGTTACTGCTATCCTTTTCAAAATATGTTTGCATAATGCCTTCTTAAATAAAGTTAGTGACTTGCGTAGTCACGTGCACTCTTGTAGAGCGACTTACGACTCGACATTCAGCAGTTACTATGGATTTCAGACCACGTGAAAACCCGTTTTTGGGGGATAATTTGTTAAGGAGTGGCCAAATCCTAATCAAATTTTCGCACAGTCTGTTTCAGCCCAGGCGCCAATTTCTGTCGTATAGTCTGAAAAAACTGATGGTACTTGTCATTGACTTGTAGCATTAAGATCTGCTCGGTAGACCCATCCCCACAGTAGAGGCTACCGTGACGTAGAATGTGACCTCAAAAGCCCGTGCTGTCTTATCGTCATCATCGTCGGTAGTCACGTGCTGTTGAGGTCACAACTCACTCCTAGCGTCCGGTAGCCTCGACTGTGGGGTCACTGGGGAATGATTTACCGAGCAGATCTTAACCGCGCAACTTGCAGGGGGGGTTGATTTCCGCCCCCCCTCTTCCAGGTTTTTCAGGAGTAAAGCGCAATAACGGCGGCGCGCAGCGCGCCAAATTCGTACACCTCTTTGGGCATGCAATTACCCACACTTTGTAAAAAGTTTTGAACCTTGAGGTCACTCAGGTCAGGTCACAAGTCCATGTCAAGTGACCTCACCTCAAAAATGTTTGCGTTCGTGCCAAAAGCCACAGTCTTTTTTGAAAGTTTTGAAGACTTGCAGGATTTCATAAGAATATTCAGTACCTACAAATTCGTTATCTCGGATTTTCGTAATCGGTGACACAAGGTCAGGTCAAATTACTGACTCCCATTATAAGTGAATGGGAAAATAACAAATGTTTCCCTTTCATAAAAAATTTAATTTGGATTCAGGCTATCTTTATCAGAAAATGCTATTTTAGCTTCATTATAATGATCAAGGTGCAAATTGGTTTGGTGTATCTCTAGCAAAGGTCATCTGATGTCAAATCTGAGGTCATCAGCAATTATCTGCTAATAACCTTGATAGAAAACGAGATAGAGAGATTAGTTTGACACCGTAATGTTTAGTCTAGTCTGGCTGCGTTGGCCCAATGCAACATGATACCTGGGTCACAATGACCTTACCTTTGTCAAATTTTGAAAGTTGACCCTTACCATGGGGGTCACCGTAATATATGTTTTCAAAGCGCTCAATAGAGACCAACACGATGGCGTCAAAATGTTTACCCTAATCCTTTCATAGGGTTGACATGCTATTCACGAAAAACTGTTTGCTAAAAACAGTATGTTGAACCTTTCCATGACCTCTGGAGCCTAAACTAATTTGATCTGAGATAATTTTGAGGACATACCTGCGAATTGCCAAATTTCAATGGCTAATCGGATTGTCCCTTCTCTAAATCGTTGTCCTAGCTATCATAAGTTTTTCCGAGATCATTGGGGGTCGTGGAAAAGAGTCCTAAAAAGAGTCCTAAAACCGGAAAATCTGAACCTTTGGTGAACCACTGGTGACCTCAATTGTGACCTGATTCAAGAAAAGACTGAAATAACTTTGATAGATCTTGCCTAGAGCCTATCTAATGCCGTTTTCCGCTTGTTGCTACGTTGCGTAGTTTGGAGATCTCAACGGGGGGGAAATGCACCACCCACCCCCTGCAGTTCGTGGTCGGGGCGCGAACACCCCTGCAGTGCGCGGGTTAACCCGCCGCCGGGCCGTTGCTCGGCGCACCTTGCTTTTGGCCGGGGGGGTTTAAGACACCCACCTTCTAACTCGGCTCTCTATGGACCTAGACATAAACCAAAAATAACCGTTCGAGACTTTCGTCAAAAGGGATTTGGAAACTAATTCGTTGAAAATTTTTCTCAGGTCAAATATTAGAGTCACAGAGGTCATCAAAGGTCAATTTTCTCCAAATTTTCCAGATGTAGGACATATCTCCAGATATCCCCAATATCTCGGAAATATGAATAGCTAGGAGTAATCATGTAAGAAGCATTTGATAGCTATTTAAAATTTTGCAATCGCATGTTTGTCATCAAATTTCATCTAGGTCCAATAGTTTGGGATCCAGAGGTCAATCCAAATGTCAAAAATGCCAAGTTTTTGGTAAAAAATATGTTTTCCTGAATAGCTTTTTTATCTAAAAATGACACATTAACTCAATTCAACACTAATCGTATTCCCTCTCGTCCAAGAAAACGCTTTGAAACATATACATGAATGACCCGTAAGGTCACTTCAAAATTTGACCTCAGGATCAAGGTCATTTGGTGGACCAGATAGGTCAATGTTGCATATGGGGCGACGCGGACAGACGGATACAAATACAGTGGTGTAATCCGCTCGTCTCTATCTTCATTATATCAGAAAGTTTTAGCAAATCATGCTGTGACCTCCAGATGACCTCAGATGACCCTTGTATAGGTCTTTAGAAGCAATCGCACCTTAGTCATTCAAAATGAGCTAAAAAACATGATTCTGGAAAAACATAGCCTGATCCAATGCATACTTCAGAATAAGGAGCATCTGTTTAAAATTTTTCCCATTCACTTATAATGGGAGGGTCAGGAATTGACCCTGACCTTTAGGTTTCCCAAAACCGCGGAAAAGAAAAATTATCAAAAATCCGAGATAAACCAACTTTAAGAATAGTCATGCTCTATGAACCCTGTAAAGTACGAAACCATCGCTAAAAACCTGTGGCTTTTGGTGGAACCACAAAACCTTTTCGGAGGTGGGGTCCCACTTGACCTACCTGGTGACGCTGACCTGACAGACATATTGTCAAAACTTTTTTGAAAAGCTGGGACAAAAGATGATCGAACAGCTTATGAAAAATTTTGGCGGCCCGCTAACCGCGCCGCCGTTTTCCCCCGATATCCAGGAAAAAACCTGAGGGGGGGTGTCTAAACACACACCCCCGGCCCGGCGCTGGTTAAGTTATGATAATGACAAAGTACGTTAACTCGGCGTGTACGTCGTTACTGCGTGTACGTTAGTTTTTTTTTGTTAACAGACTATACGGACAGAAATTGGCTCCTGGGCTGAAATAGACTGTGCGAAAATTTTATTCGGATTCGGCCATTCCTTAACAAATTATCACCAAACGGAGTCTCACGCGGACTAAAATCCATAGTCGGAGACATGGCTCTACCAGAGCTGGTTGGCAGCCGGGCAGAGAGGGAGGCAAATGGCCGGTGGCCGGTAAAGTGACCCGAGCGAGCCACCGAGCGAGCTACCGCGCGAGCTACCGAGGGCATGTCCTTTCCCCTCGTATTATTTTACGATATCGCATACAAATATTGACGTCCAAAAGCTCTTTACATATTCACTACTAGAACAAGCACTTGCATGACCCTGGGATAAAAAATAATGATCATAACAGGTCCACCGGAAATGACGTTCGAATGAGATCATGTTTCTCAGTTTTTGTCCGATCAAATTGTGAGCAAAGAAGTCCAATTTCAAACCTTGCAGCAGCACAGTTCAGCTTTAAATTGAAGATGAGCGTTCAACCGAGGATGTATACTCTTTGGGCATCATCACTGCTACGGTTTCAGCAGCCATGTAGCGTCGAACAGGAACGGCGGTCACAGGAACAGCAAAGAGCTTCTCGGGTTTTAGTATAACGGGACGACGACACCTTAATTAATGAAAGCCGCAGTTTCGCATAGGTAACTGGTTATAATCGGTGCAGGTTAGGCCTTCTACGGCAAAACATGCGGATTAAGTTATTTTCATTCTCCTCCAAAGGCTGAACCCTCATGCAAACTATGTATGAGATAGGAAGAAGGCTTTAAAAGAAGGCGTTTAGTAGATTTAGCTTCATACCCTGGGATGGTTGGTTCTGACCGCATCACACCACAACGGAGAGCAGCACGCACAGGACATTCACATTGCTGCGTTTACCACACTACATTACACAAGGAATCACACACATAGTAACTCACAGTTAGAGCGAGACCTCAAGAGGCTTATGTTCACCAACCCATAACAATAACGTGACCAAGTAGACAGCATGTACCACCCAGGACCCAATCTTACCAAATGCCGTAAATGCATAAGTACGACATGCCGTGAATGGAGTGCTCAGAATGCTGCACTTCAGCAACCACCGCGCAAGATGGCTTGTTTGTATTGCCATGACAAAAATCGCCAAAGTAGTATCAGATCTCAAGCTAGTGTGCATAAGCAGAGCATTTCCAATCCCTTCACGCCAAACAAATCCGCAAACGAGATGTCTGCCATAGGCGACACCCCTCCACTCACCATTGATCCTCGTCTCTGTCTTGCACGCCGTCTTCCGCAGAAACTCGTACTTGGCGATGAACGAGTACGAGTAGAAGTCCTCGTCCGCCGTCATATTGAACACATCATACTGCAGCTCCAACACACTGGCCGTCGACTCGACCTCGATCGACGAGCCGGTCTTACGGTCCGCGCACACGCAGTCCCTCCACACACGCACCCCGGGCCACGGCACCTCGGCCAGCCGCAGTTCGGAGCGCGCCCGGCCGTGGTACCGACACTGGTACCGACCGAGGGTCTCGTCCCGTACCGTCTCGCAGCCGCTCTCGTCCGCGGCGGTGAACTTGTTGACGAAGATGCGCACGCGCTCGCCGGCGGTGCCCTCGAAGCGGAACAGACAGCGCAAGTGGTCGCGTCCGCCGCGGCCGTACAGGAAGACGTTGCGCGCCGGGCCGAACGTGCCCTTGCTGAGCCGGCCGCGGCTGGCGAACACCCTGTGGCACGGTTTGTCGCCCAGCTGCTGGCCATCCTCCCGCATGTCCACAAACTCGTAGCGCAGCTGGAAGCTGACGGTATCCAGTCCCAGTCCGGTGATGTGCCGCTGCAGCAGGGTCACGTTCTCCGCCTGCGAGAGGTAGCTCTCGTCCGCGCCGCATGGGGGGACCGCCTGGCCACCCGCTGCCCGCAGCGCGCGAGAGCAGAGCCTCGGCTTGGTGTCGCCGCAGAAGAAGCCGAGGGAGCGGTTGGCGCCGTCGCCGGGCGCGCCGTCGGTGAGGTCGAGGCGGTGGTGACAGTGCCGCGACTTGGCGCCGCTGCCGTACGCCTTGTCGTAGCCGGTGTTGTAGGTGACGTGGTACTGCAGGAAGGAGATCCAGAGCCGCTCGTGGCTGCGGCCGAGCAAGGTGTACCGACAGCTGGTGTTGGCCGGCAGGCTGTGCGCAGGACTGTAGATGACGCCGCGCGTCCTGCTCGTGCTGGAGAACACGTACTCGCACTGCTGGCTGTCCACGTACCGCGTGTGGTCGCTGATGTTGACGAACATGACGCCCACCTCCAGCTCGAAGCCCGGCATGTAGGAGGTCGGGTACTTGAGCTTGTCCGCGGAGAAGGTCGGCTGCGTCAGACGATCGAACGCGGACGTGCGGAACTCGACGATCATGTTCGGACCGCTCGAGATGAGCGGGGGCAGCGCCGCGCCCGCGCAGAACTTGAGCAGCTTCGGCGCCGACTTGGTCACGCCGTCGTACACGGTGACGAAGTCGCGCACCACGTCGCACTTGGACCACGTCCGCAGCTCGCGCACGCCCCCGTTCGAGCCGTCCGACGCCTTGATGTTGATGAGCTCATACCGCTTACGCTGTTAAAGCACGATGAGAGCGCGCGTGCACTCGCAAAAGTGAGCGTGTGTGAAAACAGTGATGTGGTACGAACACGTCACGTTTCGCGGGTATATGCCTCGGATATGGGGCTCTGGATGCGTGAGTCATTGCGGAACACTCGGATACAACAAAAGGATTCGAACATTGAAAGTTCAGAAGCTCTTGTGCACCACGATGCCGAGGAACTTGGCGCCCTTGTGGCCCAGGCGNAATCGGCGACCCCTACGATTTCGCTGAAATTCACAGCATACAACCTCTATGATACCATACCCTCATCACACACGCAACATATCTAGGCGGCACACTCATTGGTTTGGCCACTAGAGGCGAAAACATAGTAATGACTGAAACCGGCGACCCCTGCGATTTCGCTAGCGGCTGAAATAATGATTGTGCCACTTAGATACTTTAGGTGAGTGACATTTGCACTTAAGAGGTTATATGGTGTGGATTTCAACGAAATCGCAGGGGTCGCCGGTTTCAGTCATCACTAAGTTTTCACCTCTAGTGAGCAAACCAATGAGTGTGCCGCCTAGATATGTTGCGTGTGTGATGAGTGTATGGTATCATAGAGGTTGTATGCGGTGAATTTCAGCGAAATCGTAGGGGTCGCCGATTTCAGTCATTTTCATGTTTTCACCTCTAGCGTCGAACAATGAGTGTGCTGCTTAGATATTCAGGTTTGTGTGAGGGTGCCTAATACAAGTTGTATGTTTGTGAATTTCAGCGAAATCGTATGGTCACCGGTTTCAGTCATTTTCAATGTTTTCACCTCTAGCGTCGAAACTAAATGATGTGCTGCTTAGATATTTTAGGTGTGAGATGAGGGTGCCATAGACGTTGTATGGTGTGATTTTTCAGCGAAATCGTAGGGGTCGCCGATTTTCAGCGAAATTGTTTGTCACCTCTAAAACACACGAATGACTGAAACTGAATGCGTTTATATGGTTGCCAAAAGTTGGTACTCATACCAGGAATGTATGGCAAAAATGTCATGGAAATCGCACAAGTCCTAATGCTTGTACCAGCAAATACGTATTCGCAGTCGGCACAATCCAAAGGGGTAAGGTCAGAGTTTGTGGTTATGGAAACGTTTTAATCTATGGCGGTCGAAATAATGGATGTGCCGCTTAGATATTTTTAGGTAGTGATAGTTTATAAGACGTAATAGTGTGAATTTCAGCAACGCAGGGGTCGCCGCCTTTCAGTCATTACTATGTTTCACCTCTAAGTGGCCAAACCAATGAGTGTGCCGCTAAATAATATTTGCGTGTTGATGGAGGGTGCCATAGAGGTTGTATGGTGTGAATTTCAGCGCAATCGTAGGGGTCGCCGGTTTCAGTTATTTTCATGTTTTCACCTCTAGCGTCGAAACTAAAGAGTGTGCTGCTTAGACATTTTAGGTGTGTGATCAGGGTGCCATATAGGTTGTATGGTGTGAGTTTCAGCGAAATCGCATGGGTCGCCGGTGATACATTAACAAAACAAAAATCACCACGGCTGAGTGTGCTGCGGTAATATTGCGGATATGAGGTCTAGACGTCATACAGAACCTGTGGTATCATTTTGAGCAATATCTGAGGGGTCGCCGGATGCGTATTTGAATGCGAATGCGAATGCAAAATCATGGACATAAATGTCCAAGTATCCTGATGTGTATGGGTCTTTGAAATGTGTAAATAAACCACTTTATATGAATATAATAACGGTTTTAAAATTGCCATTCTTTAAGAAACACCCTGTATGCTCACGGTGCTCTTACAAAAGCTCGCCGTATTTGGTCGGCCTGGCCAAATACGGCATTTTTATGTGGATGTACCTTGGGTGCCCTGGAAAAACAATGCTTGTGATTTTTTAAAGACAAATGTTGTACTCAAAAATTATATTGGGCCAAATCCGTTTTTTGTGGGTACCTTTCCCCCGATCGAAATTTGCCCACTCCTGAAGCGAATCTTGGGTACGCCACTGCCCAGGGTCATTACAATTTCACAAAATAAAGTTCTTCGTAGACCCTACCGACCCACCAAATGTCACGATTCTAGCTCTAAGGGGAGGGGGCGAATAAGCCCCCCTACCGATTCGTATGTTTTTTATCCGTCCCGGAAGAGGGTTAACCCGCGCCCCACGGGGGTGTTTGAACACTCCCTCCTGTTTTATCGAGATAACGAAAAAACTGCGACGCGTAGCGCCGCAAAATTTGGCAAAACTTATCACTGATCCTTTCCGCACATTTTGCGTAAATTCAAGTTTCGTGTCGGATTAGGTCAGGTCACCAGGTCAGGTCAAGTGACCCTCCCTCCCCAAAAGTTTGCGGTCGTGCTCGTGCCATGACGAGTTTTTAAGAGATCAATATCAAGCTTTTAGGATTACATTAATTCATCAGTATCTAGAAAATGTGTATCTCGGATTTTTGACATCGGTGACCTGAGGTCGGGTCAATTTTGTGACCTCCCCATTATAAGTCAATGGAGAAATATTAACCGCGCCGCACTGCAGGGGGTTCGCGCGAACAACGAACTGCAGTGGGGCGTTGATTTCCGCCCCCCCCGTGAGATCTCCATAAACTACGCAACGTAGCGACCAAGCGAAAACCGGCATTAGAATAGCTCTAGGCAACTCTATCGAAAGTATTTCGGTCTTTCTTGGATCAGGTCACAATTGAAGGTCACCAGTGGTCACAAAGGTCAGATTTTCCGGTTTAGGAACTCTTTTAGACTCTTTTCCAGAACCCCCAAATTACTCGGAAACTATGATAGCTAGGAGCAACGATAGAGAGACAACGATAGCCATTGAATTTGATCGCATGTAGGTCCTCAATTGATCTCAGATCAATAGTTTGCTCCAGAGGTCATGAAAGGTCAAACATACTGTTTTTTAGCAAACAGTTTTTTCGTGAATAGCATGTCACCTAAGAAAGATAGGGTAAACATTTTGACGCCATCTGTGTTTGTCTCATTGATGCGCTTTTGGAAAATATATACGGTGACCTGGTAAGGGTCAACTTCAAAATTTGACCTAAGGTCAAGGTCATTTGGTGACCAGGTAGGTCATGTTGCATTATGGGGCAACGCGGCCAAGACTAGACGAACAACATTGGTGTCAACTAAATCGCTCTATCTCCTTTTCTATCAAAGAGTTATTAGCAAAATCATTGCTGATGACTCAGATGACTCAGATGACCCTTGTAGAATCACTGACCAACAATTGCACTTGATCATTTATAATGAGCTAAAATAGCATTATTCTGAAGAATAGCCTGAATCCAATGCATATTTATGAAAGGGAAACATTGTTTTTCCCATTCACTTATAATGGGGAGGTCAGGAAATGTGACCTGACCTTTGTCACCGATACGAAAAATCCGAGATATACGAATTGAGGTACTGATATTTCTTATGAAAATCCTGCAAGTTTCAAAACTTCAAAAAAGACTGTGGCTTTGCACGAACGCAAAATTTTTGAAGGTGAGGTCACTTCACATGGACTTGTGACCTGACTGAGATGACTCAAGTCAAAACTTTTACAACAGTGTGGGTAATTGATTGCCCAAGAGGTGGTACGAAATTTGGCGGCGCTGCGCGCCGCCGTTTTTCGCTACTCCTGAAAAACCTAGGGGGGCGGAAATCAACCCACTGCAGTGCGGCGGGTTATAAAGTGCTTTCTTTTTCGACGATATCAGTCCATTTCCTTCTGGATAATGTTATAGGATATTACGTATGATCCAAGTGCAGGTTTTGTTCAGTGACCCATACGGGGTTATCTGAGGTCATCCGAGGTCACTAACACCTTTTCGTCAATAACTCTGGACCTAATGCAGATAGAGAAGTGCAATTTTCCCTAATGTGTTTGTCTCGTCATGACACGTCTCCTGATATGCAACATGACCTACTTGGGTCACTTCTTGACCTTGACATGATTTTTTTTCTAATTTGACTTAATATATTTTAAAAAAATGTAAAAAAGCGCCTTGACGAGACAAACATGATAGCGTTAACAGTAGTGCGTTATCTTTATTAGGTAAGAAGTTATCTGCGAAACAATTTTGCCAAAAATACACATTTTTGACTTTAATGACATTTTAAGCCTTAACTATTGACCTGGGTCAAATTTGCGGCGACGGGTCGATTGCAAATTTCAATGGATAGCGATTGTCTTTGACCGTTTGTTTCTAGATAGGTACCATAGTTCCAGAGATATTTGGGGGTTTCTGGAGCAATGTCCTTAAACTGGAAAATTTGACCTTCGATGACCTCTGGTGACCTGAATATTGACGTGAGCGAAAAAATCTGAAGTAAATATGATTTTGTTATGACGGTTAGAACAGCGCTTGTTTTGTTTTTGGTCTACGTGCCATAGGAGCTGAGTTAGAAGGGGGTGTTCAATCCCCCCCCCAGTAGGGCGCGGGAAATGCAGAGGCCCAGTGGGCGCGGGTTAAAATGATACTGATATTTGCCTATGGAGTGATGTTTTTTGTCGCACGCAGGGGTACAGGGTAACTCCTTCCCATTGGGCCGACCCCCACACTAAAAATATCGGCGACGTCACTGTTTACCACAATTTAGGGGCCCTGCAAAATATAGAGGTCTAAATCTGTGGAGATACCCTTTCGCGCATTTTTTTCCCGGAAGGGGTTCTTTGCCGAGGGAACCCCTAGGGATGCCGTGTCCCCTTGCCGAAGGTCTTGTTGCGCCTCTGGTCGCACGACATCCGGTTGCTCATGTTTTGTCAAAGCCTGTTTCTATCCTCGGTTTCTCTCCGCCCGTAAACACACATTCGTTTAACTTCTTTTATTTTGTCATCAAATCTTGTGTAGGTATGTCTAGCGAGGGTAAGCAACACAAACACTCGTACAATACAAAAACGAAAGAAACGATGCGTTACAACTTCATGAGTAAGAAACAGGCTACCATACGGAACAACTGAAATAGGACTCCCCAGGGACCTTCTACTGGTGCCTTCCATCAAACATTTCTATAGCATGGTATTACGATAACACAAACCCGTGGATAATTTACCAAGTCTGTTTGGTATCCGAACAGTTCAAGTCTGAGAGCGCATCGATCAGACGCATGGACCGAACCTCCAAGGCTTCTGACCGATCCGGACAGACGGCAGACGCCGACAGGTCTGGAGCCCACAGCACTGTTCTCCGCTGCATGTCGACGCTTTTCATCCCTGGGATGAAGCGACGTGCCCGTAGGACGGTGCTGGGCGTCTTTAGAGACCCTGAGCGTTGTCAGGCGGTAACAGGGAGACTGCACCAAAGCCGGTCACGTCCGATCCTTCTGACGGCTGAGGCGGGCAAGACGGACCGGGCTGAATGATGAGACGCTCCCTAGTGATTAGTGACTGGGACGCTCCCCAGCGACTGCAGGCTGGAACACTCCCCAGTGTGGAGACTAGGACGCTCCCCAGCGGCTGACGACTAGGACGTTCCCCAGACGGCTGACGACTGGGACATTCCCCAGCGGCTGATAACTGGGACGCCCCAGTGGCTGTCGACTGGGACGCTCCCCAGCGGCTGATGACTGGGAACGCTCCCCAGCGGTTGATGACTGGGACGTTCCCCAGCGGCTGACGAACTGGGCCGTTCCCCCAGCGGCTGATGAACTGGGATGTTCCCCAGCGGCTGATGACTGGAAGGTTCCCCAGCGGCTGATAACTGGGACGTTCCCCAACGGCTGACGACTGTACATTCCCCAGCGGTTGATGACTGGAAGGTTCCCCAGCGGCTGATGACTGGGACGTTCCCCAGCGGCTGAAGAACTTGGGCCGTTCCCACAAGCGGCTGACGACTGGGACGCTCCCCAGCGCTTGACGACTGGACCACTCTCCAGCGATTGACGACCCTGCCGCTCCCCAGCGTATGGCGGCTGGGACGCTCCCCAGTGTCTGGAAGCTTGAACGTTCCCCAGCAGCTGACGATTGGGACAATCTCCATCGACTGTAGGCTGGAACACTCCCCAGTGTGAAGACTGGGACGCTCCCCAACGGCTGACGACTGGGATGTTCCCCCGTGGCTGTCGACTGGGACGTCCCACAGCGGCTAACGACTGTACCATTCCCTAGCGGCTGATGACTAGGACGTTCCCCAACGGCTGACGACTGGGATGTTCCCCAACGGCCGACGATTGGGACGCTCCCCAGTGTGAAGGCTGGGTCGCTTCTCAGCGGCTGACGACTGGGACGTTCCCTAACGGCTGACGACTGGGACGTCCCCCAGCGGCTGAGAACTGGGACATTCCCCAGCGGCTGAGAACTGGGACGTTCCCCAGCGGCCGACGATTGGGACGCTCCCCAGTGTGAAGGCTGGGTCGCTTCTCAGCGGCTGACGACTGGGACGTTCCCCAGCCGCATACGACTGGGACGTTTCCCAGCGGCTGACAACTGAGACGCTCCCTAGCGGCTGACGACTAGGACGTTCCCCAGCTGCATACGACTGGGACGTTTCCTAGCGGCTGATGACTGGAAAGTTCCCCAGCGGCTGATAGCTGGGACACTCCCCGGCGGCTGTAGGCTGAAACACTCTCTAGAGGGTAGTGGCNATAGCCTGAGGGATGCACGGTTTAACAGCAGCAAACACACCAGCTGACGGTAGAGGATGGGAGAATAACTGACAATCGACGCCAAACCCTATGCTCTGCGGGTAGAGGCAGGGATGCCGAATCGCTCGGCGGCACACCATACGCCCTACAAAGGAAGCTTACGTAGAAAGGGAGAGCCATCGTGCGGGCGGCGACACACATGACCTGATGGCTCTGTGGCTCCGACACAATACAGCGGCGCAGACAAAGGAGGCGCAGCAGAGAGGGGCTGAAGTGACCGGCGACCGGCGTGCAGCTGAATGTCTGACGGACGGCACAGTCATAGTCATAATCATAGTCATAGTCATAGGCACAGCAGGCCAGAGTAATCAGCTGGGCCGGCGAGACGGCTCAATGACGGATACTGTGTCCAATAGAGGATACTGAGTCCAATGGCGGATAATGTGTCCAATAACAGATACTGTGTTCTATAGCGGATAATGTATCCAATAACAGATACTGTGTCCAACAACGGATACTGAGTCCGAAATAGCGGATACCGTATCCAATAGCGGATACTGCATCCGATAGCGGATACTGCATCCAATAACGGATACCCTGTCCGATAAAGGATACTATGTCCAATAGCGGATACTGTGTAAAAAGTGGATAATGTGGCCAATAACGGAAACTATGTGCAATAGCCACTTCAGAAACTCCAATACCCAATGTCCGAACAAAGGGTCAGACATTGGGTTACGGCCGGGCAAATGTGACGTCATACAGTGGAGCTGACGTCATACAGGGACGTGGCTGGCTTTTCGACGTTAGCGAATGTTAGATATTGGGGATTACGACAGCGCTGGCCACTGGTCCTGTCAGGAACTTTCACCCTGTTTCTAGATATAGTGACTGCACGACATGCAGGAGACACGTCGGGAATTTAAAGCGTGTTCTAACCGTCGATTCCCGCGGGGACTCCAGGCCGGGAATCGGAAGAAAAGTGCTTTCTACCGATTCCCGAAGCAGATTTGACAGGAAAATCAATGTATAAGTACATTGGCGAACTGCGGTGGAAATGTGCAGTCTAAATGTCCCGCGGGGGCCTATTTCAGCGCTCTCGGTGCGGAGACTGGTCTGCTTACGAGGTCCTTCCGCGCCTTCGACGCAGGGAGCTGCCGCCCCCGGCCGTCCCCTGTGCGTTGGCTACAGGGGGGAGGCGGCCGCCCCCGCCGCCCCCTGTATCCACCCCTGAATACCACCCAGCGCGATGGCTCCGACCGGACCTGAGCGACGGCACCTCCTATAGTACCGGACCGCCTCGGGGTCGGGCGGCCGAGCGGCCGAGCGGACGGAGGGTAGAAGGGTGGGCGCACCTCCGGGGCTTCAGCAGGGCGCGGCGGTTCGATCGCCCGTGTGGAGGTCGCGTCAATCGATGCCACGATGCGCGGCCGAGTTTATGGTCCGGTAACGATAATAACCGACACGGGCGGCGGCCGTACTCTCCAAATGATCGGCCCGTCGATGGCCAGGTGTGGACCAATGCCGCCGCCCACCACCGCCCAGGCGCCGTCCACCACCGACAGGCCGCCGCCCACCGCCCATGTGCCCACGCATCCGCCACCACCGCCACCCACCGCCCAACCGCCGCCCCGGCTGCCGCACGCCACCACCGCCCAGGCGCCCACCACCGCCCCGGCTGCCCACCACGCCCGGCTGCCCACCACCGCCCCGGCTGCCGCCGTCCAGAACCGCCCCAGACTGCCGCCGCCCACCACCGCCCCAGGCCGCCACCACCGCCCCGGCTGCCCACCACCGCCCGGCTTGCCCACCACCGCCCCGGCTGCGCCGTCCAGAACGCCCAGACTGCCGCGCCACCACCGCCAGGCCGCCACCACCGCCCCGGCTGCCCAACCACCGCCCGGCTGCCCACACCGCCCGGCTGCCGCCGGTCCAGAACCGCCCCAGATGCCGCCCACCACCGCCCACCACCGCCCACCACCGCCCCGGCTGCCGCCGTCCACCACCGCCGCCAGCGGCACGGGTACAAATCTGTCCGCGGAATAATGCTAATAACGTCATCTCGGCGAAATGAGCTAGCCACTGCTGGTGACAATGACTAGAGTCAACCGACACTTAACTAGATTGTCCTCGCGGACTTTGATATTGCATTCGTTGTATATTCTGATTAGGGCCAGGTTTATTTTATTTTGTAGCGGATGCCACAGGCCGTGTGAATTGTCTACCTAATAAGACAGGTATTCTTAGATGAGTCATACATTGTAATTAGAAGTGAAACATTTGTATTGTATTTATAATAAAATATCCCATGCTAACTCTTGTTGAGTTAGCATGGGACGGACCATAATTCCAGACCGTCGGCATCCACTGGCGCTGGCTCTTCTGACATGAAACTTCGTCTCCCGTAACGTGTCATCTGTAAAACTCCTTGTCTAATTTTTGCTTCAGAAGTTGAAGGAACCGGACATCTAAGTGATATTGTGCTATGGTTCAAAAGATTTTACAATTTTATTTCTCAATGGCGTTTGTATCAACGTGATGGAAAATTTATCGAAACTGTTAGCCAGTTAGATATATGTCTTGACAAATTTCAATTGCATTATCTCTGAAGCCCTTATTTCTGTAATTCAAACTTAATCGAAGTCTGTCAACCAGTTTGTAATACATTTCCTCTTTTATTGGCGACCCTCGTTGCTCGTCGACGGCTGAACTTCGGACGACACAGTTTAGTAGAAGGTCGACGTCCACCTCAGCCCCGAGACGACACCGGTGGTGACACTTCACGACACCCCACGACACCCTACGACACGCCACGGAGGCGGTCTACGACGCCACCACGGCACCGACCGGCGGCCGAACGACACCAGAACGAGGCGGACGGTACCGTAGGGGCGGCGACGGCGCGTAGGCGAGGCGGATGGCAGGCATAGACGGGGCGAAGGGGAGGCATAGACTGGCGTAGGCGGGACGCAAGGGAGGCATAGACGGGCGTAGGCGAGACGAATGGGAGGCATAGACGGGGGTATGCGGGACGAAAGGGAAGCATAGACGGGCGTAGGCGAGACGAATGGGAGGCATAGACGGGGGTAGGCGGGGCGAAAGGGAAGCATAGACGGGGGTAGGCCGGCGTAAGCGAGCACCGGGTAGGGCGTTAGACCACGGGGACCGTGAGTCACGCGAGCGTAAAAGGAGCTGGTGAATCAGATAAAGGGACACTCGGGCAATTGCACTGGCGGCGAGGCCGTCAATGACCTTATATGGAGCTGAGCTGGAGAGAAGGTTGGCAGGATTCCTCATCCCATTGCTGAGATACGTAACTGGGAAAGAGACGAGATGTGGGACTTGGCCGCGTTATGAGCAGGATCACAATTGTAATATTTAACTACTGATGGGAAGGAACGTTCTTTGCGATGGCTGCTTTATTTATTTTTGTGTCGCATTGCGGAAGAGATGTCTTTCTCTGCAGATGGCGGTCAGTCGGGTAACGTAGCACTCGGTGGTATTGAAGCAAAACGAAGTGCATTATGCAGAGTTCACGCTCATTGTTTGGGTATAACAGCCTGAAAAGGCAGGAGTCAGCGCACCATACAACATATATGTCTGTTCAGATGGGAAATTAATTGGAAGGTTTCGATTGGGGACCAGCGTTCTCGTTTATTTTGTCTGAACTCAAGAGTGATATCAGCAGTACGGCCGCCGCTAAGTCTTTAATAATCCTATCAAACTCAAGTAAAACCGATCTGATGCGGCTAAAGCCAACGCCTTTCCGATATTCTCCGGCCGGATTTAATCCCTTCTTTTCCGACCCGATCCCACACGGTCCGGATCCTCGGTCCAATCTGAGCCGACCCTGTCCCATCTGCAGCTCCGTTAGCCGACCCTCAGTACGGGCTGATTGACGGCCGACATGCCTGACTAGCGAGGACACAGGCTGAGGTCGGCAGCATAGGGTGCGTGTTCTCAGTCAGTTCCGTGCGGATCAGTATGCAGGTCAAGGCCATACGTCCCATGACCGTCAGTCCTGCACAGTGTTGAGCAGATTGGCGACGAGCTGCCACACAATGAGGGAACACACGCCACGACACACAACACGTTTGTTTGCTGTGGGAGGAACAGAGGTTTAATCAGCTTTTACGTGTACATTTGGAGAATACTTAGATCAAGGCATTCAGTTATCGGAAATGACAAGTGTTCCCAATCAGGCGCTTAATTGGAGATATTGACACTTGACCACAAAATTAGAGATTTTACTTGAAATCGACAGACGAGACCAAACTATATTGTAAATGGATCAAATGTTGCATATTAACATTCCTACCGAAATATATTTCAAGTTTAAGAGCGTTCCACATTTCTAGCGACCGGTACTCTTAAGTACCGGTTAACGAATGTCGGCTCCCACCAAAATCTGGTATTTCTTTTGACAAAATCCTATGGAAAACAAGTCCCGCACTCTGTCTATATTATGATTGTGTGCCCTACTTTCCTTAACAATAAACAAACATTGAATACGAAGGTATCCAAATTAGGCGTTAACTTATGCACCCTTCAACAGCCTAGTTAGTGGTTGTGACCCTAATCTTGTTTAAAAAATGACATAATACTTCGTTTATTGTCAACATTAGGAAATTTGCATATTTTTCTTCTTCTTCTCGACTGTATATAATACAATGAAATAGCTTATCAATAAAAATAAACACTTTCCAAACCAATCAACAAACAATCGAAAAAGAGGAAAATAAATCGGGAGTTAATTAATGCACCCAATGGCTACCTAAAAATGTTATTTCACATTAAAACACCATCATACCGATCATACCATACATATGTCATTAGATAGTGCATATAGATAAATCAAAAGGTCAATATTTCCTATTAATGGATTTTAGGGCAACACAATGAAGACTGATCAAGGGACAAGCATTGAATAATGCGCATATTCTGTATATTCATAACCATCCAGTTTACATATTACATACCTGCTTCCGTCAACCTGATCATCATCCTCTCCCTCCCACCCTCCCTCCCTCCGATCTCACCTGCAATGATCATCATACAGATCGTGAATATCTTCTCGTTGTCGGTTTCGGCCGCCACGTTTCCGAAGCCGACGCTGGTCATACAGGTCATGGTGAAGTAAAGTGACGTCACGTACATGGTCTTGCGCGAGGGACCGCCCACCAGGATAGGCGACATGGTCTCATTGGACCACAGGTACGAGTACGGTGTCTGGGTGATGTTTCCCAGTTTCCATAGCCAGCTGAAGGTGGAGGGGGGGGGGGGGGGGCGAAGGAGCTGTAGGTTCCTGAAAATGATTGGTAGGAACTAGGGCCCAAATGTTAACTTTAAATATTTTAATGTCATCCTTACCATGCAGCATCATAGGCCTAATGTTAAAATGTGTAACTATTGGTAGGGCCCTGGCATAAGAAAACAAGACTCATGGGGGGGGGGGAGAGGGAGGCGGAGCGAGGAGTCAAAAGGTTAGTGATGATAAGGGGTTCTCGATTCCCGAGTGCAAAGGGAATTTGACAGCTTAATACAAACAGGGGGATAAGTGGGGATAAGTAGGAATGCCTTTAAGTAGGTAGGTCAGTATACCGTAACTTAGCATAGTAGGTAAGTATGATTCACTATGTCGTAGTAAATATTTTTCACCACGTTGGTTTCATCTTGTTATAGTACTAAGTTTCATGATATGATGCTGGCTGCAATAAAAAACGCGTTTACGATATAATTATAGTTCCTATCTATAGCGTTGATAAATATCGCAAAAAACGCTGAACTACGCGTCAACATGTGTTAAAAATGTTTTGACATGTCTGCAAACATTTTCAACATAATTTGATGAACGCAAGAAATATTCAAATTTAATGTTTTGTTATACGGTTATGATACAAACACTCCTGCACTAGACGAAGCATCTTCCACGTCATATGACACCTCAACAGTGCTAGGCCTATAAGGTACACCATCACAAGGGAAAGGAGCGAACAAACTTCACCACACTGGGTTATTGAATCATTCTGCGTCCACCTCCACAGTGATGGCTTACATTCTGACGTCACACCATGAAGAGACACAAAACCCCACACCCACACCCACACCACACTCACACCACCTGAGCACACCAGGCTGAGGACCAGTGTCGTGGAAGCAAGCGTGACATATGAACCCGTGCCAAGACAGACTGGCACTTGTCGTGTTCTCTGGGACACTCATCGTGGCCTGATGCTTAAGCAAACAACGCCAGTGTCGCGTGGCGTGCGTTCACCAAGGTCACCGGTGTCACAACACCGCTTCTATCGGTGGGGTAACAGTAGTTCACAGATACGGTCGGACAATGACTCGCCCATTGGACAGTGGGCGGTAGTTGACTTGGCGGCAATCGCCACAAGTTTTACGAGTGACGTTATAGTATTGATGCGGATTACAAAGCCAGCTAATTTGTAATTAAAACTGCACAAACACACACACATGCATACATACATACACAATTCAAGCCCTGCCACCGTCCTTCCATCTACACGTCACGCATTAATTTCTTAGCAGAAAGTGCAGACCCGCCGCGCCGTACCTGTAGGTGACTCCGTTGTCGGCGTCCGAGAGGCCGATGCTGTACCAGATGCAGGCGAGCCAGTGGGCCACCAACATGTAGAAGCAGAGAAGCAGGATGAGCATGGCGGCGCCGTACTCGAGGTAGCGGTCCAGCTTCCGCACCACCCGGCCCAGCCGCAGCAGGCGCACCACCTTCAGCGCGCTGAACAGGCTGCCGATACCCTGCCGGGGAGAGGCGGCGGTCAGGTCAGGTCAACTTGCCGTCGATACTATGCCGTGGAGAGGAGGAGGTCAATTGGGTCACATCTAGAAACTGAGCTGATACCCTGTGGTGAAAAGAAATATTAGATCAGGTCAGGTCAGGTCATATCAAGAGATAATTGATACCGACACTATTAGCATACAATCTTTAAATCATGTATTTATTATCCAAATAAGACATCGTGAAAAGGATGTGGAGGTAATTGGAAGCGAGACGGAGAGGTTTAGTGTATAGAAAAATGTGGAGATGAAGAAATAAATAACAAAAACAATGGACCACACAAACAAAACAAATAAAAAAAAAAATTAAAAAAAATGATTAATAAACCAAAGAATCATAAAAAAAAACAAAAAAGAATACTAACAAACACACGTCGGGCGGTCAATATTTATTAGGGTTGATGTTGAGTTTGTTGGGGATGGTTGTATGGTTAGGTTGTGAGTATGGCAATTTTCTGGAAGGTTGTGTGAGGTTGTGTATGCCCTCATTGAATCGTATCCATTAGTAGATAAGAAACAACTATTTTTTGGACATTTTTGGTTCAACGCAAGCTGCTAATTATTTGTTCCAATATCAAGTCAACTTCTCGGCATTCGATTGCATACCAGGGTTTTAGTTCAATACAACTTATAAAGTGAATGAAGCAAGAAAACTTGTGCAGTCGACAGTTGTGCAGGCTTAAAAGGCCTTTTAAACGTGCCCTGGGGTGCCTCTGATAATAACATGCCCTGGAGGGGGATCCCCCTCGTTGATCTTGGAAACATAGCAACTTAGCGAGAAGCAAAAGCAGCATTAGATAGTTCGAGACAATCTCTATCGAAAGTTTATATTTTTCTTTTTTTAGGTCAGGTCAATATTAAGGTCACCAGAGGTTAACAAAGGTCAGATTTTCCAGATTTTGGACTTTACTTCAGATACCCCTAAATATCTCGAGAACTATGATAGTTGAGGCACAAATGGAAACAAACCATTGCAAGCTCGAACAATTGTTAATCGCTAACATGTCCTCAAATTTTAGCTCAGGTCCACAGTTTAGGCTCAAGAGGTCATCAAAAGCCAAAAAGTATATTTTTTGGCAAACAATTTTTCGCAAATACATTTTTACCTTATGAAGATAAAGCAATATGTTTGACCCCACCATGTTTGTCTCGGCCAGGCACTTAGAAAAAAGTATCATTTTTCACAAGGTTAGCTCAAGTGATAAATTTGACCTCAGGTCAAGGTGAAGTTTTGACCCAAGTAGGTAGGTCATGTTGCATATTGCGATAAGTGTCTCGACGAGACGAACACATTGATGACGTGTTCACTTCTCTATCTTCCTTCTGTCGATAGTTATCGACAAACAAGTGTTGGTGGTCACGAAATTGACCCTGACTTTTGGTCACCGATATCAGAAGTCCGAGGTGAAGAAATTGTAAGGATCTATGACCTTATTATATCCTGCAAGTTTGAAACCGATCATCCTAAAACTGTGACTGCTTACGACCGCCAACGTTTTGGAGGTGAGTTCATCACGTGACCTGGTCTGGTGACCTGGCCTGAGGTGACCCGAGGTCAATAATTTCACATAATTTGAGTATTTCTTGAATGACCAACTGATGAAGTAAGTCTACGAAACGCGTCTTAGTCATCAATCAATTAATATGAGAAGTTGCCTGTTTATATAATAAGAGAAGTTAATTTTCGAATAAATTTCTTTTTCGAATGACCAACTGATGAAGTAACTACGAAACACGTCTTGGTCATCAACACATTAATATGAGGAGTTGACTGTGCATATAATGTGAGTAGTTTATTTTCGAACAGTAGGCAGACAACGACTGCACTGCGCGTGACCGTTTTTCCGCTATCATCAGAAAACCGGAGGGGTGTGCGGATTTCGCAACCCTCCAAGGCGCGTGTTAAAGGCTTACCATGCTCTTGAGTTATTTATAGCTGTTAAGCGTATGGGCAGCTACTAAAAGGTTATGAAGAAATCACATTTCCTGAACTGCATATAGCGGCTTCCATTGAGTTGTAATAATTGATTCCAAGTAATCACTTTGAGTAGACAAATAGGGTAAAGCATCGCGTGGGAAGACTAACCATTTTATAAATACGCAGAGTCCGACAGGGAGTAGGTATTCGTGGCGGTGATATATCAGTATTACTAGGATCTGCCAATCCTGGTAGTCCGTTGTTCTAAGAATACCTAGCGGTCTGACACCGTGACGTATTTGGCTGACCGGCGCGGCGTTGGCAGCGGACCACCCAATGGTTGGCTTCCCATGTCCGAGTGGCGGCGTGTGGCGGCGGAAGAGGGGGTCAGGAGCGCAGCTGCCCCCCTCAAGAGGTTGGGGGCAAACATAGGGTTTTGCCCCCCATAATTTGGGAAGATGGACCACAGCCTTCCGTGACTGGTTGGGCAACGCTTTCAGACAATACCTATTCTCTATGCCAATGTGGAATCACCATTTGGCCAATAGCAATAGCCACCTATCGAGTAATTATTTCGTTAACAAAAAGTAATGTGTTTACAACGAACAAATTCGCTAACAAAATAGCTGTTAGTTACTAAAATACGTTATATGTAGCGCTACCCTTAAAGACAGATTGGCTACTATCATGATAGAAGCCAAAAAGTATTGGCGATATACTGGTCCTATCCAATACTCGTAGCCAAACACTTTGGCGTTAGGCGTGCCTTAGTGCCCAAGTTTTCGTCTCTTTGGTAGCATTGGTTTGATACGGAAAACAAAGCACGATTGTAGCTAAATTATAACTGTATCATAAGCACATGCAATGATGTAACAATGCACATTGTAGTGTGCAGTCTACTCTTCATAGGTTAACATGGTCAATTTGTTGTCATTTGAAGTTTGAACACACAAATATATGTAAGGAAAACTTCCTTTAGTATTTTCCTATTAATCTGAACAACGAAACTCTTACAAGACAGTACAAGCAAAGGGTCTGAACTTTGGATAAGGGACTGCCTATAAAAGTGCGTTAGCGGGTGTGCCGCCACTGAGAGGGGCCCACTTTTTTTTTAATTATTATTATTTAATAACTATTTTTCAAATTTTGGCCGATACAAATTGCCCGAGAGCCCTGAATCTGACCTCCATCAGCTTGAGGGGCTCTTAGTCGGTATGAGATAGCCATCGTCCGGTTTGAGGGAACCCTCAGTCCAGGTGGTGAAGGGGGACGTCAACTCTGAAGAAGGGATTGAGGCTGACGCTCCGGGGGCCACCTGGCAAAGTTTTGCCCGTCCGAGATATCGCCAGCACTGGCGCGGCGGAGGCGTAGGCGCAAATCGCTCTAAAGAGCAGGGGTCGCAACCTACTGGACCCGCGGGCAGATCCGCCCGCGACGGACTGACGGTCCGGCCCGGCGGCTGGTATCGCAACTTTACATTTGTATTCGGCCCGCCGGTGCCTTCAGAAAACGAAACTGTTTAACAAAAAGTATTGTGGCATTCGTGATGGTTTCATTCTCATTTTGCCTGCTGGCACAATTTAATCCTCGGAAGTCAAATATTTTTGGGGACACTGGTCGGCTAATGCAGTTGAGACGTGCTTTCATTCTTTTTTAAAGATAGATTTTTGCTGCTGGCGCAGTCTGTCTAAGAAGCGTATACATAGTTCCACCATGTGACATAGGTAGCCAAAACATCTCAGCTGTTAAAGACAACTTTTGAATAAATTAATTACGCAGTCATATTTCCCAATGTGACAACGTCATTGGCCGTAATGGGTTATCGGTTTATCCCCGGGCCCGGCCCGCCGACTGCTTCCAGATCTCTCATCCGGCCCGCGCCCTAAAAAGGTTGCCGGCCCCTGCTCTAAAGGCTTATCTGGTGTCTGGCGCGGCGCAGGTATAATGCCACTTCGACAGCCAGTTCCCAGAACAATCGGACACTCATAGACGATGAAAACGGCATGTTGATTGCTGCTATACGCTATGCAAAAATGCTCAAATACATGTTACGCAAACAAGATTGGGTATGTTAATTTCTGAGGAAAAAAACATGATATGACATCATGATAGCCTCTGATCCCCGGTTTCCTGACCTCGTAGACATGTAAGTATAACACGTACGAATGTGGTCAAGAGATTCCTATCTCGCGGCGTGGGTAACTCCGACGCACCGAGAGGCTGCCAGCCCGCAGGAAACGTTTTGCTATTCAGGTATGCATACTGCTCATTTTCCGTCACATCTGTCTTGACTTGTGAGCAACACATGCTGATGTGTTCGCAAATCAGGCAATCTCGCCAGCTTCTCACGAGGGGTAACCGGCCTCGCCCTTTCCAGGACTACCCGCCTCTTTAGTCTTTACTATCCAATTACGGACTCGACGCAGGAACGTCGCGCTAATAATGCTAATGTCGCTGCAGGTCCGTTACCGCTTCCGTGGCGCCGTCACAATTACTGTGACGTCGTTGATGGCACGGCAGAGCGGCGAGGGATTGGCTAACGAGTCTCCCAGGCGACCTAATGCCTGCGGGGCCACACCGAGCCGCAGCCGGAGGACGCTGCTGGCCGCTGCTGGCTGCTGCTGGACGCTGCAGTGGACCTGGCGCGTACGGCGCACTCTACTAATTATCCGCCCGTGCATGCGCGCCGTCCGTGTGAGCGATGGGCATGGAATGGCGCCGCGAGGCAATGCGGTGACCCGGGTGACCCTGACAGGAGCCGGACACGCGACTCGGGAGGTCAATAGAGACGAGGGACGAGCGTTGGAGTCGCATCGGACGGAGGTGGACACAGGCGACGCGGGCATTGTTGCTTAACCCGCGGCCCGGGCCGGTGCTCGGCGCCACCTTCCCGGCCGGGGGGTGTTTCGACACCGGCCCCCCCCTTCTAACTCCGGCTCCCCACCCTCGGACCTGAAGACATAAACCAAATAACCATTCGAGAGCTCGTCAAAATGGGATTTGGAAACTATTTCGGTTGAAAAGTTTGGCTCAGGTCAATCATTAGAGTCACCCAGAGGTCAGTCAGAAGTCAGAATTTCTTCAAATTTCCCGAGATTTAGGAACAAGCTCAGATATCCCAAATATCTCGGAAAAATACTATGGATGAAAGCTAGGAGTTTATATACCAACCAAAAGGTGTTCAAAAAAAGCATGAAAGTCATTTCAATGAGTAGAATTCCATTTGAATTTGAAAATCGAACACGCTATTCTTCTAAATTTGAGCTCAGATTCAATAGATTAAGAGCTCCAGAGGTTCATCAAAAGGATGCAAAAGAAATGGCATTTTTTTGTAAAAATGTTTTCCTGAATAAGCATGTAATCTAAAAATACACATAAATGATTTTAACCAAACTATCGTGTTCCTCTGCGTCAAGACGCTTTAAGAAACATATACATGATGACCTCGTAAGGTCAACTTCAAAATGAGCCTGCAGGTCAAGGTCAGTTTTGGTAGGACCCAGATGGTCATGTGCCATATTGGGCGACGCGGACAGACGATAGCAAATACAGTGCGTGTTCATCTTGCTCGTCTCTATTTCATATATCAGAAGTTAGTTAGCAAGATCGATTGCTGATGACCCTTCAGGTAATGAGGTGCCTCAGAGACCCTTGTAGAGATCTTTTTAGAGAACAATCGCCAACCTAGTGTCATTCAGAATGAGCTTAAAAAAACTAACATGATTCTGAAATAAACTCAGGCCTTGAGTCAGAGGGTCGGTTGTTATTGACTCTTTTGAGGAAGTAAGAAAAGTTGGCCCAATCTGTGTTTCATTTTCCCTTCCCTGTATCAATGGGAGGTCAGGAAATTGACCTACCTTAGTCAACCGATATCGAAAATCCAGAGGATACAAACTAGATAGTCATTTGGCTCTTATGACAACCCTGTAAGGTACGAATACCAGATCGGCAAGCTCAAACCAACTGTACTTGGTTTGGTGGAAACCGCAAACTTTTTCGGAGATGGGTCACTTAGACCTGAGCCTTGGTGACCTACCTGGACATGGACCTAGGTGGTGCGCAAGAACTTTTTTGAAAGCTGTAGCGAAAAGATGATCAGACGGTACTGAAAATTTGGCGGCGCTACGCGCCGCCGTTTTCCCGAATCCAGGAAAAACGCTGAGGGGGGATGTCCTAAGAACACCCCCCCGCCCGAGCGCGGGGCTAGAGCCATTCCTCAGCGGTAGCGGAGATATGAACATCACTCAGAAGCCTCGAAAGCTATCAAACATGCTAAATTGCTAGTGTTCGCCGTTTATGAGTTCGCAGTGCCGAGTGTAATAATTCAATATGAACTAGCCAAAAACGAGAGAAGATATTGTCAAACGCCGACATGACTCACCCTACCATTAAGAATGAAGAGGCTAATATATCTAAGAGACAGATTTTGTGCGAGGATGCCAGATTTAAACAAAACGCAAATAGCAATGAAATCGTTACAATCAATAAACACACGAGCTGCTTTAAGGCGACAAAGCTCAGCGCATGCACACCTGACTGCGCCGGTGGTCACCTGACGTCACGCTGCGCATGCGCAGACAGTTTTTCGCATTCCCGTCGCCTTACAACTAGCTGCACCCTGCACGGCTGATTGCCACACCGGCAGAAGCCGTTTAAACCAAACACACACACACACACACACAGCTGCGCCCTGTAGACAACGTGGAATGGCCGTCCAGCTATATAGCTGGGCGGCCAGCTCTTCCGCAAAAATGATGAAAACGAAATTGCTTATTATCATTCATCCTTGCGATCAAAATTGAATATGACTGAAGCATATATGAACTAATTCATCTAGTTTTAATTGAAATAAGCTATTATTCCTGAAAACCATGTCGTTGCAGAATATGACCACACCGCACTTTCGAGTAATGCATGCATGGTGGAATCGCACTAAACGACCGAAACCGAACCATCCGGCAGCCGTCTGGCATCACCAGAGCTAGCTTAACCCTATTCCGCCCCAAAAGTTACCTGGCAATGAGCCCGGTGAATATATTCTTCATGGAAACGGCTATTATCAGTTCGTCAATGCTCTTGCATTATGTTTCGGAATGTGAATAGGTAACGTTCGAAACACCTCTATTACAAGCGAACGATAAGCCCGAGCGAGTCCTCACTCTACGGAATGTGTATCCAGGGGAGGAACTTTATATCTCTTGGGGAGGGCCCGAGCCCCCCCCCCAATGATTTCAAATTTTAACATTTAGGCCTATGGCGTTAGAGACGATTGGTAAGAACTGAAGTTGAAAGAATCTATCGAAATTAAACGATTAGAACCCCCCGACGGCGATTTGCATAAAGTTCCGCTTATGTGTGCATCACATATAAGCGGCCGACCCGACCCGGCCTGGTCCGACCTGATCCGACCGTAATGCTTTTCAGAAGCTGATATATTTGGAATCCCACATCCGATTGACAAGAAGTCTTCGCCATCTGATAACCTCATTCAATCAATTGTGTTATTGACTTGAGTTTTGTCCCCAATGGCTGCAAAGGGCACTCGTAGGGCCAGGGGAGTAAAACTAAAAATCAGCCGCCATAATACAAAGATGACAGATGACCAATTTCCCTGCTATCGGGTTTCTACGGACTCGCTCCGCCGATTAAATCGTCGTACTGTTAGGTAATACTAGCAGTATTGAATGCTAAAAATGGAAACTCGAAGTTTCCTGAAGGCTGTATTATGTAAAGGCGTTTTGGAGGCATGCGATAGACAAGTGCTTCATATGTGACATTAATGACACATTCTGCACCGCTGCCTCCAAGATCAACGAGGAGCATTAATAAAATAATTAAGATATTGATGATATGCTGATGGACATGTACGCTTCCAGTGAACTATGGCCTTGTCAACGCCCTCAAACTCGCGTGAATCATTTCACCTTCATTACCCCATTCTCACTGGTCATCCTCGCACCAGATTGACTGCATTCCACTAGACGCGGAAGCCACCCGTTCCAGTAATCCCTCCGTTGATAGAACATGCCTATCGTGCCACTGCCGTCCAGCCACGGCACCAATGACGATGCCATCATAAGGGCACCAGCCGGAGAGAAGGACATTGATCTGTTTCGCAAGAATGGCATCGATCTGTTTCGCAAATGAATCTGTCCCACGGACAAATGGCACGCGATGCGGTGGTCTGCCGGCGCAGAATATCAGCTGACATGCTCGCTCATCCAGTGTTGGCGTGACCGCGACCCGCATCCGTACACACACACACACACACACACACACACACACGACACGATCACACACAAACCACAACACACACACACACAACACAAACGCCACGCTCAGGCACGCGCCATGACACGACACAGAGCAAACGCACGCACGCACATCGCCAAAACGCACACATACTTGCCTCCGAGCACGCACGCAACGCTACCGCCAGCCCCCGCACGCACGCCAGCACGCACGCACGCACGCACGCACGCACGCACGCACGCGCTAACAGTCACGCCACGCACCGCACGCACGCACGCACGCACGGGGCACGCACGCACCACGCACGCACGCACGCCACGCATCCGCACGGCACGCACGCACGCAACGGCACGGCAGCGCACCGCACGACAGCACAACCACCGTACTGTATCGACTGGCGTAACTCAAAATGAACACGCGACAAAAGTGTGTGTAGAGTTCAAACATGGTTTTTGGTGAAAGAAGGTTGGGAAAAAGAGATAACACACATCAATCCTGTTCCTGTCGGGTTAACTATCCTGACACCGGTTTATTTCGCTCAAATTTTTTATCCTGGACACGATTCTTATGCTAGAACCAGTTATATACTGACATTCAAGCGAGTCAATAGAATAACCCGATATGGCAAAAAAAAGATGTGTCGTAACGGACACAAATTTGGGCGAAAAACACCACAAAAAACTTTTCAAAACACGTAATTCTTGTCCCAGCCCTGTGGGCTTATTTCGTAAAGAAATTGAATTGCTTCTCGACCACCTCGGCTCGGGCTTATTTCTGACATCCTTTTGTCAGCATAATGTTAGCGCAATCATGCAATACTTTCATGCTATCATACTTTGTTTCCGATAGGAATTTTGCAATGGGGAGGAGGGGAGAAAAAGGTGTTTACTGAGAATAATGTCGACCGTCCATGGACACTAGGTATTCATGTCCATTGCGAAGTTTACAAATTCAGGATAAAACCTTTTACGCTGTACGTTACACGGTATGTCGCAGCATAAATTGAGATCTGGACGGTGCCCAATCCACAAATACACGTGTTTCAATTTATACTGACATTTTTGTCAGTATTAATTGAAATTCTTCGAAAACCGCGCTTATCCTGACATTTTGTCAGCATAAATGTGGAAAACTAGCTGGGGGCCATCTTTTCCGCAAAAATTATCAAACCGATATTGCTAGGGTCATTAACCATAGTACTAAAAAGTGAATATGACTGAAAGCATGAATTGACTAACTCATCTAGTTTTCATAGTTTTCAACAGTTAGGTATTATTCCTCAAAACCATGTTGATGCCAAATATGACCCATTTCCCCAAACCCCGCACTTCCGGATAATTCGAACACGATGGAGTCACAACAAACAACCGAAACTATCACAGCCGTCTGGCATCACTAAAGCTAGTTTAAGATGAAATTGTTACTTTTAAGTAAACTATGGTGTTGCCATGTAATGGAATATCCATAAAAGTGCATTAATTCACTAAGTTGTAATTGTTACAACGAAAAACTGGGAAAGTGCATGTTTTTACGAGTAGACAATATACTCATTTTACCTGAAAACGCCCTAAATAATATACGCGAAAGGGCCGGCGAATAAAGCTTTCGTAAAAAACGGCTAATATTAACACTCGCTTCTGCGTACTTTTAGAAGGCCGTGTACTAAAACTTTACGTTGCATCCTCTTAGCACTTTTTTATTCCATTATGGTGTTTTTTACGAGCGCTGCCTTGTTTACGTTTACAATTGCATCATATTTGTTTGTTTTTTATATTTAATTATTTATATTTTGTCGTCCGATTGTTGGCATCATGTTTTATTTTGTTGTGTGTGTTAGTTTATAGCGCGTTCTTGCGAAGTATATCCTTATATTTTTATAAATTTATATTGTAGCTGTACCTACGGTCTAAGTGATCCGTGCCTTTTTGACTTCACCTGTTAGTGGGCGTGAACCCTGTTTGGTTGGTCGCTATAAATAACACAAAAAAAAATCGCGTCACCGGGGTGGGGCTGTTTTTCCCTCTTGCTATTTTCCAATATATCCTAAGCCATTGTCCGTATTGTCAGTTGTCACCATACTTCCAATACCCTCTTTGATACCGATTCTGCACATGTTGGCTGAAGATAAAAAATGAGATCATGATAGGTCAACCGGAAAGGACGTCATATTGACGTAATGTTCGCGGTTTCTGTTTTTTTTTTGTTTTGCAAAAAATATTATCAAGAGCACAGTTTTTAATACAAAATCAATTGTATTCCATGAAATGACTGAAAATAAACCTGGCTACGAAACTCCTATCTTGGATTTTCGAGTTTCATGAAATTGCATAATTTTGAGAAATGTAAGGGTTTTGACATGTTGTCAAAATTTTAGGAAGTTTCCAAATCCGGTTGCATATAATAGGAGCGTGTCCGGGAATACTTGCATACAAATATATTGTGCATACAAATACGCATCGGATAACGACTAGGAATCTGTAAACATATGCAGTTCTGAATGCACGGGTTGTCCGCTCAATGGTGTTTAATGTTTTATTTTGGTGTTTAATACGTTGCATGAAAAGGCTAAAAAATGCTATACAAACATAGTTATCGGGTAATACCATGAGCAATTGATTTGACGATTGTCAAACATTGATGCAAGTACTGTACATACACGATCTAATCTACTGCTGTGCAGAAACCAAGAAAGCCTGTGAAGTGTGAACTGACCCCCCTCCCTCCCGGCCCTCTCACCGCAAATCAAACCACAGCAGTGATAGGAAAGCCCACACGCAAGATTCCAGAAGTGAACACCCCTGTACACCCCGGCGTGAGAGCGTGGTTGGCCTGTCATCTCATTCGCGCACTCTCGACTGGGCTACCTGTGGTGTTTGTTCAGCGGCTGGCGGTGTACTGCCGAGGCTGGTTAGCGCGTGTTCCGACCTGTCCGCCGGGGTCTCCAGCTCTGTATGGCTCCGCACGACAGCCGGGTGCCTGCCCCCCCCCCCCGCCTCCCGACTGCGCGTGCGCGGTGACCTGCCATGCAGCTGCTCGTTGATAGGCGTCAGGCAGCGTCGGCGCTGCTACTCGAGCTGCGTGAGTCGGCCGGCATCGCTGAGGCGCGTCTACAGCCGGCCCGCTGCCGACGGTGCAGAGAGAGCGGAGAGGAGCCATAGCGCCGGCAAGACAGGCCAGCAGGCAGGCCGGTGTGCACACGCGCAGGCACAAGCCACGCGGTCCACCCGCCCGCACCTTCGGTACTCACATTTTCACTGCGATCCGAGACGCTGGCCACGCAGTTACTTACATCTTCGTCGTGGTCAAAGGCGTTGAACACGTCGTAGGGCAGGCAGGAGAGCAGGTCGATGATGAACCACGACTTGAGGTAGTTCATGCGGATGATCTTTGGATCACTGACCACCTCACCGCCGGGACCCACGAACGTGGTGTGGAAGTTCAGCACGATGTCTATAAAGAAAATCACGTCCACTATGGAGTCCACCACGAGCAGGCTCACGTCCTCGGAGGTTTTGTTCTTGAACGCGACGTTGTACGGCACCATGATGGCAGTGTAGAAGGTGAGGCAGAGAATAACCCAGTCCCAGATGGCTTTGAAGGCACAGTAGTGGAGCAGAATGTGGGGCGGCGTCTTGGGCGCCTCCTGGCGGTACTGCGGCATCACGTCCGAGCTGAGGGACATCATCTGCAGGACGGGGCACAGTGTCAGACAGGCGGTATATGACAGGTGTCATCTGACGGACACGACAGACTGTCAGAGGAGCGTCAACTGTGAGACATGACACCATGTCAGACATGAGGTGCAAGTGAGGGACAACGCGGAAAATGTCAATGTCGAACGTCCGCTCAAGGGATAGACAGCCAGACACAGTGCTACGGGTGTCATGTTAGTGGTGTGATGAAATGTCAGATGGGTATCAACCAGGGGTGCAGCCAGGGGGCAAGGGGCATGTTCCCTCATTTGACCGATCCCCAGACTAAACAACTTATCGGCAAAGTCCCTGCTTGCGAGTTGCGACCATTTAGGGGCCCTGCAAAATATAAATATAGTGGCCTAAATCTGAGTAGATACCTTTTCGCGCCATTTCTGTTAGAGGGAGGCTTTGCCGAGGGGGTCCCCGTGGATGCCGTCCCCCCTTGCCGAATGTCTGGCTGCGCCCCCGGTATCAACACTGACGGACCCCTGTGGATGCCGTCCCCCTTGCAGAATGTCTGGCTGCGCCCCTTACTGTATCAACTGATGGGACATGACTAAATGGCATGGGTGCAGCATTTGAAGAAGAATCAATATTAAGATGCAGGGCCGTTATTTCCAAATTATATGTTACTCAGTCACGAGAAGTTGAATGAATTGTAAATCATACTGGTACACATCAGTCCAAACTACATCAGAGTACCTACATTGCAATCGGAGTCAACTGTCAGCAAGTCCTGTACGCTGAGAGATTGTCAACTGTCACTGTCAGTCAATATATTATGAGAAAAACGCTCTAGCAAAGCATAGCATGCACATTAGACCACTGATCTATAGAGTAAATACATTCGACGATTGCCTTTACTTAGTTGGAACTCACCCGACGATAGTTTAAAGAGAGGTATGCTTTTAATGCTCATACTTTTAAGTACTAGCGTTTAATTGATGTAGTGCTCCCGACCTCCGCTTAGGGAGCAGTGACGCAAAACAAGAATTCACATTCTTCATAACAGTGGAAACGATGTTTGCCTACGCTTGCTCGTACCAAATGGCTTTATTTTTTCAGACAGCCCAATATATTTTGTCGCTTGCTATCTGCAGTAAATCAATGAATTGGTGGCATCAACGGCTAGGGGTAAATTATCCTGCACTTTCAACCCCTTGAATGCTGAGACATTTATGATAACAGCACTTCTGCACATACAACGATTGATTGTACTATCGCACTGTCCACGCGTCCTAACTTGCCTTCCTGTGTACTGCTGCTATTACGTCACACGCATCATTTCCACTATCCAACACCGCCGTTTTCTTCTTCCTTTCTCTCTTTTCTTCTCTCTTGTCTATACCGGCGCAACACAATGAGTAACCTCTCGCATAGAACCGGACACACCACTCTCAACGATCCCACAAACCACCGATCAACTACCACTGTTATTGTCGCCTTTGGCCCAAACCAGGGTTTAGACACTCGTCCTCACCCAGCGCCACACGTGCCCAACCCGGGCAATATTAGAAAGAGTGTCTCTGACCGTGTCCCGGGGGTACACCGTCCACCAGACCACCGCCGGTGGACACTCCTGGGTGTGACATCCCCTGACACATGTACCGACACCGGCCTGGGGGACACCGCTGCGCCGAGCCCACTGCCGGACACCCCTGGGTGTTCCATCCCACTATGTCACACGCCGACCGTCCACCCAGCCACAGGGCGACACCACCTGGGCCGAGCCCACTGCCGGACACCCCTGGGTGTTCCATCCCACTCTGTCACACGCCGACCGTCCACCCAGCCACAGGCCGACACACCTCGCGGCCGAGCCACCGCAGGGACACCCTGGTGGTTCCATTCCCACTCTCGTCGCGACGCGACCGTGCTACCCAGCCACAGGACCACACCAGCCCACGAGCCCCGCAGGACACCCTGGTGTTCCATCTCACCTGTCACTACGCCGCCGTCCACCCAGCCACGGGGCGACACCACTGGCCGAGCCCACCGGCAGGACAGCCCCTGGGTGTTCATCCCACTCTGTCCACACGCGACCGTCCACCCAGCCACAGTGGCGACACAGCTGCGGCCAATCTTACCAGGAACCAGCTTTACCAAGTGCGTGCAATTGCGGTAGTACCTACCGGCATATTGGTGCGTGGCCTGGAAAACTTCCGGGGCCCGGATTGGCCGGGGACTTCCTATTCCATGGTAGGTTAGTTCGACAAACCTACGATCAGGATGACCCAACGCCGTGGTCGAAAAGTGGCGGGCCATTCTGAGCACTCCATTTACGGCATGCGCGTACCTCACAAGCGCAGATTGACGGACCTTAGTAAAGATTGGCTTCCTGGCCGAGTCTACTGCTGTGTTTCCTCCCCAAAGATCGCAGCGAACTTGAACAGCACGACCTCGCAAGCACGCACTCGCACACGCCGCACGCACGCCGCACGCACGGCACGCACGCAGCACGCCACGCACGCAACGCACGCACGCACCACGCACGCACGCAAGCCACGCGCACGCACGCACGCACGCACGCACGCACGCACGCACGCACGCACGCACGCACGCACGCACGCGCGCGCGCGGTACACACACACACACACACACACACCGACTCAGCAACTCTTCGGTACATCGATGTCTTTGCAATGCCTCTGAAATGGAGGAGGGAAATGATCATTGCAGTTGCGCTATCATTGAACTGGATCGTTGGAGATGCATCGTGTTTTGCTAGGCTGGCGGCGAGCGTTGCTAGGGTAAGCTAAACTGCAGCATCGCCATCTGCGAGTAAAATTATCACACAATATTAGTTCTATCCCATGCATTCCCAGCCTATTCATATTACTACATCTCTTCCCACGTGATTGTCTTGAGTAGGTATGTTGTTTCATTGCTAACTTTGCGCTCGGTACCACACACCAATGACGCACGATATGCGGAATGACCCGTGCGCCTAACTGGCTACCCCGTTGGTGCTGTCACAGCTTCCATCACTAAGAGCTGTTGACAATCGGTGGGCCAGGTCCGTCACAATGCACTATGCACTGCAAGGCATGTGTTAAATAGCATACGCCGTGACTGTGTTGACTATTGTACGGATTACGGAACAAAAGCAGACAATGCGGCTGGTCCTGTCCAGCCCCGTCCTGGGTACCGTAAACCCTCCGAGACAGGTCGTCTCAGCGCGTCACGCAAACTAGAGGATATATACGAGAGATTCCGATACTCAGTGTCAGCACAGAGCAGACCGCTGCGCCTCCGGACAGGGGAATTACTAGGTCAGCCAACAGAGCAGGCCGCTTCCTCCAGGACAGGTCGATTACTCAGTCAGCAACAGAGCAGACGCTTGTCCCTCCGGACAGTCAATTACTTCAGGTCAGCCAACAAAGCAGGCTGCTTGTCCCTCCGAGACAGGTGGATACTCAGGTCAGCACACGCAGACGCTGTCACCCGAGAAGTCGAATACTCAGGTCAGCCAACAGTAGCACGGCTGCTTGTCCCTCCGAGACAGGTGGATACTACAGGTCAGCCAAACAGAGCAGGCCGCTGTCCCTCAAGACAGTCGATACTCAGGTACAGCCAACAGAGCAGACCGCTGTCCTCCAAGAAGCGTCGATATACTGTCAGGTTCAGCAACAGAGCAGACCGCTGCCTCCGAGACAGGTCAATACTCAGGTCAGCCAACAGAGCAGGCTGCTTTCCCTCCGAGACAGGTGGATCTCAGGTCGCCAACAAGCAGACCGCTGTCCCCTCCAAGGACAGGTCGATACTCAGGTCAGCCAACAGAGCAGACCGCTGTCCCTCCGGACAGGTGGATACTTCAGGTCAGCCAACACGAGCAGACCGGTCAGCCAACAGAGCAGACCGCTGTCCCTCCGAGACAGGTCGATACTCAGGTCAGCCAACAGAGCAGACCGCTGCACCCAGGCCAAAATTGCCCCGGAATCAGGACCGCAGCCGGAGCCGGAGCCGCGGAGACGGAGACGGAGACGGACCCTGAACTAGCAAAGGAAGAGGAAAATGGTCAAGAGCCAGAACAGGAGACAGTTACACCCAAATACTGGTTCCACTTATTCCAAATATGCACTTTGATTGTATTTTACAACCTAAAAGGAAACAATGACAAGGCTCCGGAAAAGCAGCACAGGAACAGGGACAGGAATAGGCTATCCTCGAGCAGCCGCGTTTAATGAGCTCTCTCCTAAACTAGGATGGTAGCTGACATACATACATGCTGCGCAGCGCATATAGGTATAATATATATATATATATATATATATATAATATATTATATATATATATTATATTATTATATATATATATACATATATATATAATACCTTTTCAACCAAACGAAAAGAGCAAAGAAAGACTATAATTTAATCCCCTTTTTCATAGAAAAAGTGCAAAAACACGACCTGAGACAGTCCGTCGGAATGACTAGGCCTTGTCAGAAAGCGACGCGGTGACGCGGGCCATGAAAGGTCATATGTGAGATGGAGTTACTTACGTAAACAGGATGCTAGCAAAAAAAAAAACTATGTGGCCCTACAGACTGGTAACATTAACCAACTTCACATTGTTTACCATGGTAATGCGTTCACTTGCCAATCTACTCCTTTATATGGTAATACTCTTGTGTTTTCCTTATATAACACTGTATAAGTACCATTAATGAGACTTCTGCATTGCATGTGTTATGTTATTTGACGTCACATCGTTTGTATTTGCTTGCCGGGGCTGTCTTTCCGTACCACTGAGTGACAACAAATTGCATGGCACTTGACAGGACATCGCGTGCGACAGCCTCCAGAGGCTCCCCGCACCACATCGCAAACAATTCAGTTACGTTCCGCACTCACTTATCGCTGTTATAGAGCTTTGCACTCGCCACTCATCTAACATGTTTAAACTCCTGATGACCGTCAAGTGAGGTCTCCTATAATAATCATCTAGCAAGTGCAAACTCCAACAAACTAACTCCCAGGGGCTTCGCCACCGGGAAGAGGAGACGGGGGTAGGACGTGTCCCCCCAACATTTCCGGATTTTAACATTACGCCTATGTGCGTTGCATGGAAAGTATCGACTTCAGAACGCCTCTGCCCCCCTTAACTTTCGGAAGGTGGCGGCGCCCTTGCTAATTCCCCAAGGTAGCAATTGTCTCTCCCACACCAGCTGTGTGGTGATCAGCACGCGCGCTCACTGCGTCACCGTTGCCGTCCAACTGACGGTGTCGTGGGACTCAGACGGACGGACGGAGCCCCGGGGGCCGGCTGTGAGCGCCGCCACTCACAGCCCCGGGGGCCGGCTGTGAGTGGCGGCGCTCCGCGATGGATCTGTGGCGGCGACAGACGACGTGCTCTCGACACAGGTGATCGACAATGTCTCCGGCTCAGTCGGTCAGATCGATATCTGCCGGCCGGAGCAGGGCTAACGGACAGCCGGAACGGGTGGCGGTGTGTGTGTGGGTGGGGTCTCAATAACGGTCCGGAACTCATAATGGGGAGCACTGGGCGCGTCTGCCGTTAGGAGGGTAGCAGACGGGGCAGAGAGTCGCCCGTGTCGATGGCTACTGGTGGGGACGTGATGCGCGTGCGCGGCCATAACTGGATGGTTGCGCGCCCAGACGAGCATGCGGTCCGCGGCCCAGTTCACCGCCGGTCGCGGGTTATGATGTGCGACTTGTCGGTCGGCACATAGCTGGACCTGGGGCGTGGGATGGGATGGGATCGATAAGATGGACAAGATTAGGCAATAAATGGGATGGGGATGGGATGGTATTAAGATGGGATAGATAGGACAAGATGGGATGGCATGGGATGGGATGAGACGGGTTGGGATGGGATGGGATGGGATGGGATGGGAGGGGATGGGTTGGGATGGAGGGGATGGGATGGAGGGATGCGGACGGGACGACGGATGGGATGGGATGGGATGGGATGGGATGGGATGGGATGGGATGGGATGGGATGGGATGGGATGGGATGGGATGAGTGCGGACTAGATATGACGGAAGTCGAAACAAGTCACAACCGTTACCGATGGCAATTCGGCGCAGCCATCGCCTTATAGAGTTATGGACAGAATACGGAGAGATTTCGCAGTGCGATCGTGGTAAGATCACGACCAGATTATGGCTGGGCTGGATCATGGCTAGATCACGGTCAAGTGACGGCTAGATCACTAAGTCAGATCAAAGATCATAGTCAGACCACATGTCAGACGATTCTAGCTGGAGTTCTATATCGACAGATGACGCTAGGAGCCAACGCTAATACGACAATGCAGCTCAGAGTGTTCCCGCACTCAGATTATGCCGTTCCATTGATGATAAGCCCAGGCTCAGACAGACATTGGCCATCAGTACCAGAACCTTTGAGATACCCTGATCTACCCTGATCCCGCTTCACGCACTTAGCTGAAGTAACAGGCAGCAGGAATAACGAGAAGAAGGCATTCGTTATTTGGCTCTCTCAGCAAAATAGCTCATTACAGGAGTTTATATGAAAACTATTCACAAATCTACACTTATTTAGGAAAAGCATTATATTTTTCCCGGAAACTTCTTCAAGAGACCTTATCGTGCTCATTATAAGCAGCACAACTCTTCTAAGCTCGGTCTCATCGAAAGACAATTAAAAGTCGAGCAACTGAGGCACAGACTGAGCCCAAGTTTGCATAAACAGATTTTACTCATTTTTTACTCCAGATTTTACTGCATGTGCTTCAGATTTTGTCTCTCACGACAACGGCAAACACAGCGGTGAACTTCACATACTAGACGCCGCTGAACAAACCTCATACTCCGCTAGACTGCGTTGGCCAGATCTAGTGGCCTTCCAGTTCCCAAATCAAGCCGAAAGGAGATTTACGCCGCACTAACTCTCGGCGTCTCCCGGAAGGCCACGCGAGCTGGCTGACGGCACAGCTCTGCCCAGTGTCCACTGACCCCGACCTGCCGACGGCGAGCGGTGAGTTTCTATATCTGCCGCCGCAGCCGAGCACGCCGAGAACCAACCACGTGTGAGCCCGGCATTAACATTTCATCGAGAAATCAGACGCCGCCAATCCGGCACACATAAGCCACGTAATAGATCTCGCCGCGAGAAATTTGCCGATGCAATTTTCAGGGCTTCCAGAAACGAAAATACCGCGGAGTATTGCGGAAGAAATGAGAGCAGTCTATTGCCGGCGGCTTGATCGAAAAATGGATTGTGTTTTGCTTTGGAGATGCATAGTGGTGATTGTCACATTTTAATAATTATATTTGAGGAGTAACTCAAGTAAGTCATGCTAAAAATGAATAAAACTAATTTGAAAGTTCTGCCTTTTACGCCTACGCTGAGGCTTTTTAAGGGCTTAATATATGAAGCAATAAAACAGTGGAAATAATTTGCATTAATAACATGCAAACAGGCCTAACAAGAGACACAGATTGAGATATACCGTTGTCCGCTACACTGTAATTTAACACAGACATGTAGTTCTCTGTCGCAGTCAGGAAACATTCTTAGTTTTAACTACGACTACAGATAGATAATTCGATTCGAGATAATACAGATAGTCCTGTTACGACTACAGATAACAGGACACCTGGATTTGACAAAAAAATCAGGCAACTGCAAAACTGCAATAATGAGGCCAATAAAAATAATGCAATAATGCAAAAATGGGGCCGAAAATGCAATGCTAGAGTAGATAAATCGCGAAACATGAATACTATCCCAAGTCGATATATCGGCAACCAAGAGTCTGATCGGCATGCATCAAACATAGACGTGCAGATAAATTAACGGGCTGGCGTATGCAATGTGGATCAGCGAGTAGCGTCTGGTGAGTGCAAAGTTAATGAAACCGAATGCATGGTTTTATGACGTTTTTCATGATTACAATTAGTGTTTTGAACCTATGGGATGTGAAGAGGTGAAACAAACGTAATTTAGAAGAGAAATGTACCGTCGCTATATTGAATTTAAAACAGGTTGCATATTAGCATCTCAGTGTTAAAATCCGCCTGCAATAAAAACATACTATTTTCGAATATTTGTATGATTACACCGCTATAACTTCAAAACCGGAGGAGTTAAACGATACAAAATTTTACAGCTGTACAGCTAAGAACGATACAAAATTTTACAAGCAATTCTAACCAATATCCACCCAAAATGTATTGATATTTTCGAACATGAAAGTAATTATAACAGTTTAAGTAAAACGCTGTAATAACAACTTTGGTCGGCATCATTTACGTCTGCAAAGCTTTCAATAGCCACCTGACATTACATTTTCGGTTCCCTACTGCATTGACCTGATTTCGTGTCAAATTCAGGTCTCCTGTTATCTGTGCTTAGTGCTACCATCCATGGTGCTACGACTTATCACCTTTAATTAGCTCACACTCGTATATTGCGGGGAACACTTCACGTTTATTCAAGAGTGATTGCTGCAAGATTCTACCATGTTGCTACCAGACAAGGGCTCGGATCCGAGACACCTCAAATTCGGAATCAATATTCTGACAACGATAACGGCAATACAGTACTTCACTTATGTACGTTGCAACTTCTTGCGTCTTGATATCCCTTTCTATTGTCTGCGCTTGTTTGGTTTATTTGACAATCACAAACGTTAGAAAATATCATCGGATCCACTTTGAATGCCTAAGCCCAAGATCCAGGATCCCGAAGGATCTTGGGCTATTTTCATGGTGTTCTGGTACTTCGATATGCAAAAATAACTTGCACATTGAAAACTTAAGCATGGCGCAATAGTTTGCAATGTACAGAAGTGCTATAGCATATCGCCCGTCGCCACAATGCTCATTCAAAGACCAAAACGCCTGGGTCTCAAAAGGGTACAAAAAGGTCAAAAGGGTAACAAAACCCACGTCTGGTTGTCACATAAATGTGGCTACAATTAGGTAATTCGCATTGGATATCACAACTATAAGCGTTACACATACTAGTACATAACGTGTAGGTTTATCTTCATATTTGAGGTTTATCCTTACTATCTGCATGCTACAAAAACAATACATTTTATCAGGGGCTCCACCACAAGGCCAGGAGGGACTTAAATTGGGGACAGAGGCATTCTGAAGTCAATTTTCCCCATGTAACGCCCATGGGCGTAATGTTAAGTCGCAAAAATTGGGAGTCACGACCCCCCTGTCCCCCCTGTGGCGAAACCCATAACTTTGTATTTGCATCATGCATGATACAAAGATAACAGCTCAATACTTGAGCTTATGCTTCTATAAAGATATATAATTCTTCGAGTTTTTTTGGGGGGTAATACAAATATGAGTTTATATTTGTATATGAGTTTATAAATATGGCACTCACTTCGTGAGTGCCACAGCAACAAACTCGTGCCTTTGGCACTCGGGTTTTGCTGGTTATTCACTCAGCAAAACACATTCTTATCTTCCTTGGAAAGCTCAAAGAGTTCTATATATTATAATGTTTTCCGTGCACCTGATGGGACTACATATCCTAAAATAGAGTGCAACATACATATAATATTATATATAGTATATAATATATATATATATATATATATATATATATATATATATATATATATTGTATATTTAGCCAGCCTGCATGGCCGGTGGGCCCGGCATGCAGGCACGTAGCCATGATTTTTATCAGGGGGTGGGGCACGTCGGAAAAAAATTGCTCCTCAGCCATATGCTGCTGACCGGGAGGATAGGATTAGGTTTTCAGAGAATCTCATTCTATCTAGTGTTAATTTATTTTGCTCAGGGGGCATGACCCCCGTGCCCCCTGGCTACGTCACTATGGCCATGCCTCCAGCAGCAAAGGCTAAGCTACTCGATCTATTCCGTTCGAGTGTTCGAGTACATTTTTTGACATTAAATACAGCGTTTCAGCGAAAATAAAGCCAAAACTAGGTGCACATCTACGAAAGCGTGAACAATCAAGAGCTACCCAATTAGACAAAATGTATTCGCATCAAATTTAGCAAAACATCTTCAAGCAAGCGTACCTTGTGTTAGGCAGAATGAGCTGCTTAATGAGCCATGGCATAGCCGTGCAAATAACAGGGACTAGGTACAGACTGGACTGGTCGTGCAACCAGAGCGGTCGCCTCGCTCTTGCTGTGTTCCATGGAACACAGCAAGAGCAAGAGCGAGAGCAAGAGCGAGAGCAAGAGCGAGAGCAAGAGCAAGAGCAACCGCTCTGGCTGTATTTGTTCGAGGCCATAGCAACTGCGTCATAAGCCACGTCAACTAAGTCGGATACATACTCTTTCGGAATAATGATAACAAATTAACGTTAGATCTAAACACAGACAGTAACCCTATATCTACTCAAGAAGAACACAAACATTTTACTAGACAACTATCGCAACCGATAGTATATTGAAAGTTACATGATGATTTGAAACATAAAATTAAAAACATGAAAGATGGGCGTGGAAGTCGAATGTTAGCAATAATGTATTTGGAGTCTCCGAATCATTATACGAAGAGCACATCAAAAACACAAGTATAATTTTTTTAGCCTAGCAAATCAAATGTTGACAATAGCCGTTTTCACGATGGCTTATTTTGCGCGAAATGTTTTAAAACATCTTAAAATGTTTTAAAATGCTTTAGTAGTAGCCGCTTTCACGGTGGACTTATTTGCGAGAAGTATTTTAAACCTCGCCCTACGGTCCCGTAGGACGAGGATTAAAACATTTTTTCGCAAGTTAGTCCATCGTGAAAGCGGCTACTACTAAAACATTTTAAAACATTTAAAAAAGTTTTAAAACATTTCGCACAAAATAATTAATCGTGAAAACGGCTAGTCGTGTCGTTCGAAACGACTGTTTTGTTCGTAGAACAATGCGAGCATCTTCTTAAATGCGCTGTTGTGCAATATACAATTTTCTCTAGAACTACCATCACATGCTATTCCTTAAAAGCATTGCAGGCATAATATTATCCATGCAAATACTGGAGTAAGGCAGGTTTATTTTTTCTACCATTCTTTCATACAGTTTCGAAATGACCCAATATACCTACTTGATACTGGCGGCGGTGGACAAGAAAGCAGATAATAAATCAGCGAAGTGGTTGGAAACACTCAAGGGCTGTTGAATGGCATAAAGGGTGCTACAAATGTATCAGCTTTCGCTCCATTGCACTTCAGAGGTAGGTATGCAAACTACATATGCACTGCACATATTCTCAGTATCGTATGCCACATTGTGTCCCAACACCCAACCTCACTCATAATGCAAATTACGTAAGAAACATTAAAGGTAAATATAAACATTTCATTTTTTTTAACAACAATTTCTTAGGCTTTCATTATCGTTTACAAATTATGTTATATAATATAAGAGTAAAGGAAATATTTTCCTTTTCAAAGATGTCAATTGAAGAAAAAAAATGATTCACGAAGGTCACTGACAACGTCGTCCTTCCTTACGTTTTATATGCAAACAAATTATAGGACCAGAAATGAAGTATGTGCGCCAAGAAGCATGACAACGTCCCAGATTGGCCAACGAAACAAATCGCCGACACTAAATAGGTAGCCGTCCAAGCGCATCGATGAGCTTCCGATGTAATTACCAGTTTTTTGTTATTGTTTGTTACTTGTTGGGATACAAATATTATTTTCACGATTGTATAAAGCAAAGTAAATACAGCCAGAAACAAAACTTAAAAGCACTCCTGATGTTGAAAATAAATGAAGACATTTAAACAAATTGAGAGTCGCAGACACTAATAAGGCCGCCGCAAAAGCGCATCGGTGAACTGCTAATTTGGTTACCTTTTCATTCAATGGCTATTAAAGGGATACTGCCACCTTCCAAAAAGTTATCAAATGTACGCCATTTGTGGTGCAAAATATTGTCCACTCCAATGCGTAAATACAAACGATACGGGGAAAAACCCCCGCAGTTTGATGAGGAACCAAAAATGATCGCAAAGAGACGGTGTTAAAACTTAAAACTGAATATCTTTCGGTGAAAACAGTTGTATGCAAAATGTAATTATTTTTACAAGATACTTTATAGTCTCGAACATTTCAAGTCAAGTAAAACTTTTTTGTGTGAAAAAGGTTTAATACTTCCCTTTAAGCACAATAAATAAATATATATATATATATATATATTATATATATATATAAAATATATTTATATATATATATATATATATATCCATGATCCAGCAAGATCCCAGATCTTGGATCCTATGGATCCTGGATCGCGGATATGTTTTTAGATCTTGACACATTTCCGATCACCACATGTAAATCTTACACCATTGAAATTGAGTGTGGGAGTTTTAAAGCATGAAATGCATGCATATTTTAGCACCACAAAATTGAAATATGCTTAACAAGATCCACAAGATCCCATGACAAATTGATTCTCCAGGATTAAGGATCCACAGGATCCCACTGTTTTTCTTCTCAAGTATCCAAGATACATACAAGATACAAAACAAAATCAACGAATATTTGTTTTTCCAAGATCCAAGATACACAGGATCCCACGACAAAATGATCCTGCAGGATCCAGGATTAAAAAACATCCCGGATCTTAGATCATAGGAATCCTGGAGGATCTTCGATCCTTTTTGGATCTTGGCACATGTCTGTGTCAAATACATGACAGCTAAGTGAGATTCCGTGACCTCCACACAAGCTTAAATCAAGGTGAAGGGATACAATGTGGTATACCTTTACCTAACAAGCCAAGTGTGAAATGCTTGCTGTAAACAAAGTCCAAGGGAAGCTAATACAAACAAACCAAGAACACACATCTAGTGCAATGTGAAAGATGCACATAAAGCATCAGGTGTTAAACAGCGAAGCATTAACCCTTCACAGAAAGAGGACGAGGAATCACTCAAAGTCACTTACAACAAACATCTACCAACCGTCCTCCAAGAAGCATGCCCCATTCTCCAACCGCCGGCGCTGTTCCCTGCGCCTGTGAACCCTCTCCCATGTCCCGTCCCTGCCACGGTCTCGCCCTGATCGGCAGGTGGCGTGCCGCGGCAGGGCCTCAGCCCGTGCCGTCCTACCGCGTGACGAGGCGCCGGCGGCCGTGTTCCGGCGAGCTGTCCTTACGTGAGCGATGTTGGATTGTTTGCCGTTCTCTTTGATGCCCGTCATGTTGGAGGTGAACTGAGAGGCCAGCACGGTGCGGGACCGCGTCACCGACCGCGCCAGCTTGGCGAACTTGGACAGGCTGGCTGAAACGCAAACAACGGCGGGAACAACGTCATATTGATTTCACAGATTTGCCATACAGTTACGCATGATTTGCTTTTCCTCCTTATAGGTAGGTGCTGACCAGTTCATCGTTTAAAATTCGCTTTAGTAATTTTGCAAGTTTGGGTCTGAAAAACACGAATGAGAACAACTATATCCATGCATATTCCTGACCAGAGCGTAAAATTCAGCGGGAATTAGACAACTAATTAGATGCATGTAAATATAAAATAGGCATGTCTGCACCTCTCAACAGATATGTTAAGCTAAGAATCATACAGTTTAGATAACTTACTATTTTGACATTATCATAATGCAAAAGGCAAAAATAACGATCTCTTGTGATAGGATTTCACTCAACCAATGTTGCAGAAATATTGTGTAGGCAAATGTATAACACTATGCTCATGTTATCGGACAAAAATTATGTAGTGCATGGCCGAAGACTGTTTTCCTATTGACCATGTGCTTAACTGTAGCGGTGTATTAACTGGGGTGTTAATACACTCCCAAAAGTGATAATACACTGCTAAGCCTTAGGTAAATGACCTTGCATTGAACTCTTGAAAAATATGTANGACTCCAATTCTAGTCCATTCACAGGGTGGAGCTGCTCGTCTTTGGTCGGCGCGGCCGCTGACCAGAATGTAGTTGGGCAGCTTCGAGCTCGAGTTAGAGTTTCGCTCTATTCCACTAGACAGAGGAGTCTGATTTCGAGCGCAGTGCCACCTAGGATATTCGGCCGTCTGGTGGATTTTCGCCGAATCAGCTATTTGGTTTCCTGATCTTCCGCTAGGTGGCTAGGTGACACAAGAAGTTGCCTCGGTGTCGAATTGCAGTCGCATTCATGTGGGCAAATTTGGGGAAATTCGACTGAAAGAATGTGCATTCTTCATCATCACATCAGATCGCATGCTGTTAGTGATTTGTCGTTGGTGAGTACCCTTACCTCATTCTCTCATCTGGTAGACGGACTAATTACTGTGCCTGACAGACTAAACGCTCGCCCTGGTGGGGATCATTTTGTTTCCCCCTGAGGTTTTTCGAGAAAAATGAAAGTTCAGCAATGCGCAGTACCACCAAATTTTGTACAGTAATTTGGGCATCAATTATTCAGACTTTGACAAAGTTTTTATCTCAGGTCCTGGTCATCTCAGGTCAGGTCATCAGATCACATTAAGTGACCTTACCTTTCAAAATGCTTGTGGTCGTGCCAAAGCCACAGTCTTTATCCGATATATGTGAAACTTGCAGAATTGTAAAACGTCATGAGTACCTGAAATGCATGTGTCTTAGATTTTGTGCATCGGTGACCTGAGGTCAGGTCAATTTCCTGACCTCTCCATTGTAAGTGAAAAGGAAAATATACAAATGCTTCCTTTTCAAAGAATATGCATTGGATTAGGTCAACTATGTCAGTACATGTTGTTTTAGCTCATTCTTGATAACCCGGGTGCTCAGTGACCTCTGCAAGGTTGCTCAGTGAACTCTGCAATGTCATCTGAGGTTATCAGCAATGTTTTGCTAATAACTGTTGATAGAAGATAGAGGCGAGTGAATGACACCACTGTGTTTGTCTGGTCGAGCTGCGTTGCTCATATGCAACATGACATGACCTACCTGGGTAACAAAACGACCCTGACCTTAGGTCAAATTTTGAAAAGACCTAACGAGATGTCCATTAAAATGTGTTAAAGCACCTTGACGAGACAGACACGATGGTGTCAAAATCATCGCTCTATCTTTATAAGGTAAAAAGTAATTTGCAAAAAAAAACGTCTTGATTGATCAAATATATCGGAGGCATACCAAAAGTTGCATTTTTTACTGTTAATGGCCTGCGGAGCCTACACTAGTGACATGACCTAAAAAATTAGGTGACCAATGGTAAATGCAATTTTTAGAAGCTTTCGATTTTTCCGTTTGTTTCTAGCTATCGTAGTTCCCGAGATATTTGGGGTTGTTCGAAGCGAAATCCTAAAACTGGCAGATTTGACCTTTCATGACCTCTGGTGACCTTAATGTTGACCTGAGACAAAAATACCCGAAATAGCTTCGCATATCCATGTCAAGTGCTTTCAAATGCATTTGTCTGCGTCTTCCTATTTCCTTTAGTTTTATTATTTGCCCCCTCACCCGACCCCCACCCCACCAACATGGTGAAGTTGACTCAGAGGTCCACGGGGCGCAGGTTGAATGATATAGTAGGCAGGCACGAGGGGAACCAAGGAGCATAGAACACGCCAGTTGAACAAGTGAAATCGCAGAATGGTTTGTTTATTTTATGACACAACTGGGTTTAGTGCGTCCTCATATAACAGAACTTCCTAGTATTAAAGGGACAAAGACACCTTCCCAAAAGTTCTCAAATGTACGCCGCTTGTGGTGCTTAATATGAAGTAATTGCTGCTAAACACGATTATGACATTTGTTTCTCACAAACATTGCTTAATTTCATAAAAAGTTACGTTTTAATATTTGGGCTGATGACGTCATATGAAGGAATTTGGGGAAAAAAATCACGCTGCCATAAATATGACTAGTGTATGGCTAATGTATGGCCAAAGGTAAAACAAGGTCGACTGTAATCAACATTTAATATAGAAAGACGACGACATCGGATCAGGGTCTCCCCGTTCAAATTACACTGGGGACTGGGGAATTGTTACAGATGTCAAAAACCAAACTCGAATTTCTCTGTGATTCGACCTCAGTGGTTTGTTTTTTAACTTATACCATACATGAATTTCAATGCCAAGCACACAAAATGGCTATCTCAACTCAAATATAATGTTAAGGTGGCAGTGTCCCTTTAATTAGTGTCTAAAGAATAGTTCCGAATAACAGATATTGTTTGAGTGATCATCATGCATACCTATTAGAGGTGCCACTTTTCTACCCACCTACCCACCAGGTGCGGGTAGTTACTACCCACGTAGGTAGAAGTGGGTAGTACAAGCGATCACTTGGATTTAGTGGGTAGTTTGCGGGTAACATAATGTTCATAAACTAACCAAAATTGTAAAACAGTGATTTTGATGCGAATTGGGATGCTTTAACAATCATAAGCCGTTTTCACGATGGGTTATTTTGCGCGAAATGTTTTAAAATATTTTAAAATGTTTTAAAATGTTTTAGTAGTAGGCCACTTTCGCGATGACTAATTGGCGAAAACATGTTTTAAACCCTTCGCCCTAACGGTCCCATACGGGCGACGGCGTTAAACATTTCTCGCAAAGTTAAGCCATCTTAAGAAGACGGCTACCACTGAAACATTTTAAAACATTTTAAAATGTTCTTTTTAAAATTTCGCCGCAAAATAAGCATCGTGAAAAACGGCTAATAGGCACCTCAGTTAATGAGAAATAGATTCAACACCAAAACAGTGAGCATTAGCACAACAAGTTATTAACGCGTTAGACATAAGATGGACAATTTTCTTGTGAGGTTTACTTGGCGGGTTATCTGGCGGTCACCTATACGTCATGTGGGCTAGTGGGGGTAGTTGAAGGGGTTTCGGGTCGGGTTCGGGTAGCCACAAGCCTGAAAAGTGGCACCTCTAATACCTATCGATGCTTACAATACTCTCATGGAAGCCATGAGTCATGACCCAAGCCTGAGAGCTGATAACCATGGAGCTTTTCGAGACCAAATATAACGCCTTTTCACCACAGACTCAACTACAGAACTGAGGAGTGTCGCCTGTATCTAACCCAGTTCCAGTATAACTGCGCACGTCCACCTCTTCTCAACACTGACCACGACGCGTACGCCGCCGCAGGGGGGACATCGCGGTTGACGTGTCACATCACACCGGCTGTGACATCACATCACACCGGCTGTGACATCACATGATGCGAAGATAAGCCCCCCCCCCTCCAGCGCAGTCCCGACACCCGCTGACCGGCGGCAGTGGACCGGCGGGTCACCGTGTGGCCGGCGGAGTGTCAGCGGCCACAGCCCCAGGTAGAGTGAGGTCGGTATGACGAGCTGTGGCCGGCGGTCGGTGGTGGTGGCGGCAGTGGTGGTGTTCCTGGTCTGCGACGTCGTTGGTTCTGCCCTGGGGTGGGTGTGTGCCGACATCGGATGCTGCTTTAACAGCAGACGCACCCAGATGACGTGCAGCGTCTCAATTTCTGCGGTAAGGATACGGCAACGACTGGAGCGCAGCATCGCAAGACTCGTAGCAAAAAAACGCAAAAATAGCAAACCATAAATGTTTATCTTACATTCGCTTGATAGGCCCATCTCATTCACATGGCTTACAATAATTTAACACAATTCGTTGGAATACAGGCAAAAATCAGCTCTGATAAAATGCAATTTCCTGGAATGCCACTGCATGTTGTATCGTATTAGCAATGACCCCAGCATGTCTACAGTCGAAGCGTTAGGGAAATACTTGCATTTTCCGGCCACTATTTCTCACGTTTGGCCTTCTCCGGTTTGATCGGGATTTCGGCATAACTTTGCCGATAACGCTGGGCGATAAAATTTCGATTGCCCAAGTGGCTATCAGTGCTCGGAGTCCATACTAATTGGGTATGTTTGATCAAACCGTAAAAGTGTTTACACAAAAATGCATCTCTTTATTCT
>VOPJ01015262.1:0-43939 GCA_014673585.1 Semibalanus balanoides
TGACTTGGCCAGGTAGCCGGGTAAACTGACCTGACTTGGCCAGGTAGCCGGGTAAACTGACCTGACTTGGCCACGTAACCGGGTAAACTGACCTGACTTGGTCACGTAGCCGGGTAAACTGACCTGAATTGGCCACGTAGCCGGGTGAACTGACCTGACTTGGCCAGGTAGCCGGGTAAACTGACCTGACATGGCCACGTAGCCGGGTTAACTGACCTGACTTGGCCACGTGGACGGGTGAACTGACCTGACATGGCCACATATTCGGGTGAACTGACCTGACTTGGCCACGTAGCCGGGTGTACTGACCTGATTTAGCCAAGTATCCGGTTGAACTGACCTTACTTGGTCACGTAGGTGAACTGACCTGACTTTGAAACGTAGCCGGGTGAACTGACCTGAATTGTCCACGTAGCCAGGTGAACTGACCTGACTTGGCCACATAGCCGGGCCGGGTGAATTGAACCTGACTTGGTCATCGTTAGCCGGGTGAACTGACCTGGATTATTAGCTACGTAGGCCGGGGGAATGACCTGACTTGCCACGTAAGCCAGGTGAACTGACCTGACTTGGCCACGTAGCCGGGTTAACTAAACATGACTTGGTCACGTAGCCGGGTGAACTGACCTGAATTGGCCACGTAGCCAGGTGAACTGACCTGACTTGGCCAATGGCCACGTAACTGAACTGACCTGACTTTGCCACGTATCCTGGCTTGGTATTACAGTTACAGCTGAGACCAGCCTCGGAGTCTGGTTCTCGCTGACAGGGCCAGTCGCCTCCACAGGGGTTCGGCTGCTCAGCACAGGGAAACTGGGGCTCCGTGCAGTCCTTACCCACCCACGCCGGCGAGCAACTGCAACACCAGTGAACCCATCAGCAATAATGCAACACGCCCCGAAGTATATTAATGCATTTTGTGAATGCAGGCTTACATTACGCTCGATAGTCAATTGCAGTGCAAAATTGTTACACAACGTAGGTATTACATGTCATTACAGCCAAATAATAATAATACATAATATATATATATATATATATATATATATGTATATATATATATATATATAATATCATATAAAGTATATATATATTTACAATCGAGAATTAAGCTGGCCTGTGCCTAGACCCGACCCACTCCTCCTGGTGCCGGGTGACCCTGCTACACAGTCACCTGTACATTCGGGCAAACGATTAACATAAACGGTGCCCAGTGTTTATCCAACCAGGCCTTGAATTGGTTGTCTGTTTCCGCGGAAACTACGCTCACCGACAGCAAGTTCCAGTCATTTACAACCCGAACTGCGAACGAGTTTCCCCTGGCCTTGGTGGTTGCATGCGGCTTTAGCACTTTCGATGTGCATGAATGAGAAATAGGAGGTATTTCTCATCCATGCCATGGGTGACTTCTAGTGGTTGAGGCAGCGGGTAACTAGAAGAAAGACTGCGAGTCCATATCGATCCCTGAGTCGCCAAGTGGAACAGCTCTGGTACATCTTGACCATGTCGCCTCTCTTTCTCCCGTGATAGAGCGATGGCAGATCGAGCGCTCTCAGCCTTTCTGGATACGGGACATCTCGGAGGTCTGTCACACATTTTGTGGTGTCAAGGTGTGAAAGTCAAGGTGAATTAAGGTGAAAGTCAAGGTGATGAAGGTGTGTGTGAAAGTCAAGGTGGGAGAAGCGGTCTCTACTGACGGCGCACTAGAACAGGACTTAAGAGCAGGGTGGAGTGTTGTCTTCCAGTATGCTGTAATGTACATGGAAGACAAAATACGCATGTTACTAGAATTCTGCAAGGAAGCACCATAGGATGCAAACAATTCCAGTCATCGCTTAACGCTGTATGACGAAGTGCTTATCAGTACTGTACACATACGAACTCAAGAAATGCTAGACATCGCATACAGGCATAGCCTGCATGTGCAGGCGATAAGTATAACGCCAACAAAACAGTAAAGTAAGGATCTTTTGGCCCAGGCAGGAACCTTACGACTAAAAAGCTGGCACCAAAGACAAGTGAGAAGACTGATGAATACACTCATCTAGGTATCATCATGACAACAAGGAAATCCCAGCAGAAGGAAGATAGGAAGAAGGCATGAAGAAATGCAAGAAGTGCGGTTTTTGCTAAATGCAAAATGGAATTGACCTAAAAAAGGGAATACCCCATACCCATACCTCACTTCGAATATATGCCGACGATTATCCATCCTAGTTCTCAGGTTACGTCCTCATCAGCACGGATCATGTACTGGAAGGCAATGTTGGTGGTTTACCGACTCTAAGGTTACCTGTAAAACAGAAGATGTGATTGTGTAATGTACGGTAAATATTTCTATTCTCTTGATAACATAGCCTCAGTTTATAGGTTTCGCCTGAAAGCTGCCAAGGAGCATGCCATAACCAGATATGAATATTCAGGAGCCGCCAACACTAAACCGGACCCAGTAGTCTTGTACGTCAATGGAAGACTTGCTCCAAACACTTGACTTGCCAAAGTCTATCTGTTTAGCCTGAGCCGGGAACAGTGACGACACAAAACTTTGAACAAGATATTCCTGGGGTGGATACTGGCATGGGCAAGGAAATAACACGGTTTGACTATGTCAAGTTTAAGTATGTGGCAACTGTGCGCACAATAAAGTTATGAACAGCCCGTCATTCCTGGCCAATCTAGCAATACAGCACAATTTGTCAGAAAGCACACTAACGACTAATGTTACTAAACAGGACATTCGCGGGTGTCCACAGGAATGGTCAGGAGCAATAATAAAAATAGTACCTGTCCAATTGCCTCGATTGGTATGAAACATTAGAACAATTGCTCTTTGAATGTATTGCAAACTCAAGTATGACTAGAGAAGAGGCCAAGGAGGTACCACGCCAAGTGGAGAGAAAACTCCAGTGGTAGAATCATCACGCTGCGAATAGGAGCAAAGCCTTATCATCCATTCAATTTTTACAAAGCCCGCAACAGGGGAAATCATCCGAAAAGAACAGTATACCTGTCACATAAATAGCCTGAAGAGCCTGTTCATTTAGCTTCAAAGAAGACGATCATACATGATCATGCATCTGCAAGATGGAGTCGACTATTCAAGTTCAAGTTCAAGTGTGGTGCGTCTTTGCACCTTTTAGATGCTCTGCTGGTCGGCACGGTTGACTTGGCCACAGATGATCTTGTCATACTCAAGGTGAGGCCTCACAAGAGCTTTGAACAACAACGCAAGGGTCGTCCGGTCAAGATGTATAAACACACGCTTCATGACAGCCATAATTATTGACGCCTTGGACGTCGCTTCCGCGGCCTGCTCTCGGAATTTCAGCTCACCGTCAGCTTGGATGCCAGTATCTCTCACCACTAGCAACCGACCAAGGCAAATATTTTGAATAGTGTAGAAGATCTGAGAATCCTGGACCGATGTGTAACATTTCACAATTCGTCTCGTTTAACGGCATCTGCCACTCGTCATACCAGCGAGTCAGTGCATTTCGATCCTCTTGCAGGAGCCGCCGACCGGCGTCACTGCTGGAGTATTACAGCTTGGTATCGTCGGCTAAAAGTATCACCCGGCACTGCATCAGGCAAGTCGCTTACGAAAATGACGAATAGAATCGGACCTTGCACTAAGCCTTGTCGGACACATTGTAACTGGGGCCCAAATTGAGAAGCAGCCGTCTACTACTGTCTACTACGCGTTGTTGTCTGCCACTGCCTATCAGGAAACTTTGTATCCATGTCAGTAGACGACCTCTGATGTCATACGCCATGAGCTTCTGTAAGAGCCAGTAGTGCGGGATACTGTCAAAAGCTTTACTGAAATCAATTAATAGGCCACGTCAAATGTCAACATGTTCAGTGAAGGGACCGATAAAGGCTTTGGTCAATTGGCGCCCGTTCGACGTCCTCAATGGTGAATACACTGCTGACAAATATGTTGAGCATTTTCGCTTATCAACTCCCGCAGAGACCACAGTGCCCTCGTTGTCGTTTAAGTTTTCAACTCGTGTTTTGGTTTTAAGTCGAGTGTTCGCATACCGCCAGAACAGTCTTAAGCCGGCCGCACACTGCGCCATTCGGCCGCGATATCGCCGCGATTCTCGCGACCACATTCCGGAATTGGACTCTCCTCAAAATTTTGTATCTGGGGTGTCGCTACCGCAATTCCCAAGCTTAAGTTAATGAATTAGGTAACACGATTTGTTTGGCCTGCTCGTGTTTGCGCGTGTCGCTGGCGGAGTCGTGGCGATATCGCAGCCGAATGTTGCAGTGTGCGGCCGCCTTTAGAGTATTCTTTAGGTCCCACACTAATCTTTTTAAAATATGTCCGCTGCTTCGGCGTTATCTTTCGGTGATCGTTCGAAGATCGAACTTGACAACTTTACAGAATTCAATCGATACCTGTCCTAAAGGCGTCCTAAAGCCAACGTGATTATGAACATTGAGTTTAATACCCAAAGGCGTATTGGTAAAAATATGCCAGCAATTACACTTATCACAATCGTCAATCACGAACCTGCAGGTGTAGTTGCCCTCTCCATGATATTCGCAAGTGCCACCGTTTTGGCAGGGTGACTTGGCCAAACAAATGTCGGACACCGTGCAGCGTGGGTCACTGGCTGAAAACGGACCATCGGCGACTGATCAGCTGACGTATAAATGCTGCATGTGTGGGTCACTTGGGTGAATGTAAGCCACCGGCGAATGACCAGATAATCGCGTGTAAGTATTTTAATAATACATAAGTGGAAAGCTGACAGCGCTATACTAGCATTTAATCATTCCGAAAATTTTGCCGATAGAGTGCTGCAGCAGATGGACATAATTTACCAAAGTCCCGTTCGTCCCCTCCCATCACCTCCCAAGTCCCGTCCGCCCCCATCCTACTCCTATACCCCGCATCTCACCACTAGTCGGCCTCCAACCCGGCTTGCTGCTGCAGCCGCAGCTGAACCCGAGTGTCACCATCGGATCCCGCTCACACCGCCACTCCTTGCCGCACATCTGCTCCTCCGCATCACAGGGATCGCGCGGCTCTGCGCGCTACCGCACTGAGCCGGATCCATGTGCTCTGGTCGGAAGCAGACGTGCACAACAGAAAAGCTGGCAACTCTATGAGCGGGAGAACACGGAACCTCCGTTTCATGTTGCACGTGCATTTGCCAAGAATGCAAGACAGCGTTCGAATTATGTATCAGGAGAGGAGGTGGGAGAGTAGTGGTAACTGAAGTTGGCTAGCCGCAGCTTGTTGCGAGGTCCGTTTCTGGGTGAGGGAAAGTTATGGCCAGAGGAGACTAGAGCCGTAGTAAAGACCAATCTCGCGGGCTTCCAAAGTCGGAACGCAAACCGGCACACTGCAGTCACCATAAGTTTAAACATACAAATCGAGCTACGTATTCCTTAACAATTGTGCGGAAACGTTTACTTTAATATATGACACTTGCACTGACCAACATTGTAATATGCATTATTAAGCGGGTTTTGAGCTGAATTGCATAATGTTTCGTTCTAACGCATTCTCGAGATAAAAGATAGTGGTGAGTTTATTTAGTTATTTGCTACAGCGTCATCCTCAAGCATGCGAACTCACAATCCATATCTGAAGTCTCAAAACAGTCTCTCCAACGTTCTAGTCTTTCCTGACCTGGCACCCACATCCCTTCCTTCGCCCCGTACTCTCAGATAATGCCACATCTTTAGACTTTGCTATCCTCCATCACCTTGGCTGCTGTTACTCGAGAGCGTACAGTTGATCCCATTCCTGGTAGGATCTCGCTGACACTTCCATTTGGCCCCGCACGGTTTTTCCAGCCGATCTCCGGCGCACTGGTCAGCTGGGAACGAACAGCGCTTGCCGGCTCAGGCAGCGGGTGCCAATGTTCCGCAGCGGTTACTGCCGTACCGTACCGAGAGATCGCTGGAGCACGTGCGCCGTGTGCCAAGCAGCGTACCAGATTGCCAGGCAAGTGGACGTTTGGAGACGAAAGCACATTCGGTTAGTGTCTCGTGCTGACAATATTAGCAGCGATGGTCTGCGCTAGGTATAAGTGCGTTATCTTGTCTAGGTAAGAGATGTCAGAAGACAGCACGCCATAAATCAGTAGCAAGTATGGTGCAAATGAAAGTATCGTTATCTAACGTACCTTATGAACGAAAAATATAAGCAGTTCTTAACAAAAACGTATATTTTGTGATTTGCAATAGAAGAATGCATGAGTGTATCGTGCGCTAAAATCACGCATTTGTTAACGTCACAATATTTAGACTTTCATTATCTTAGGGTATCAATTCAAGGTTGTTCCTCGACTTGGCCTTTTAATACAACGAGTAGACGATTACAAACCGTTACTACATATTGACATAGTATCTACCTAGTTCTATTAGCTCCGTTGTGTGGGGGTATCACATAAGTCCGCCATATCTGACCTGACCACTACTAATTATCAATGGATTAAATTAGAAATCTCTTGCCACCCTCTTGCACTGCTGACCTCGATTCGTGCGTTACTCCTAGCCCGAGGTTGCTAGTTGGCAATTACATCTCGTCCATTTGTATCACTCCACACCCTCCGCTGTCCGTCGATCCACTGAGGCAGCGAGACCAGTTTTTCACTGTCGTCGCACACCCTACCGCGACTTGCGAGCGTTCCGAGACAAGTGATCGGCGATTACCGAATCATCGATGCTACCTCAAGCGCAGAGCAGGCGGACTCATCACAGGCGTCTGAATCCGCCTTGCTCATTTCTTCCTCATGTGTCGGAGGACCTTACTATGATTTTACAGGGCCGACGCGCCTAAATGCATCCGTGATCTCGAACATCAGCGCCGGGTTTTTCGTGGCTCTGGATCTCTGTGGTCCCAGAAGCCCGGCCTACGCTCGCAATTGCAGGTGTAGCCAGCACGGGCGCTCGGTTCTCGTTCACAGGTGAAGTTGCCACAGAGCCGGGAGGCGCCGGCCTGGCAGGGATCGGCTGGCCGACGGCAGCGCGGCCCGCGCCAGGCAGGAGGGCACCGGCAGCGGAACCGTCGGCCGGCCGCGGGGGAGCATACACCACCGTTACTGCAGTGGTTACGGATGGCGCACACGTTCCACAGCTCGCAGGTGGGTTTGCGTGGCTGCTGAACATGGGTAAGTGCCAGGATGCGGTCAGAGCGTGTGACAGGATTGTTAGAAAGATGCATGTGACATCTCACTCGCAACTACGGCTCCAGAAGTGTAGCATAGAGTCTGGTAGATAAATATTCGATTGGGCGGAAAGGAATGCTCGCGAGGATCCTGTCATCAGGGTTGAAACGGGTGACCTTAAGTATCTTTTCTGGACTATACTGCTTGTTTTCAGTATTACTCTATTCCATCTCCCGAATTTAGTTGTTGCAATCATAAGCACCGTGCTTTATTCTCATCCAACCCAGACGTATCTATGCATGTTCCACAATCATACAGAGTGAGCTGGCACGTCAAGGAAACTGCGTTCCCCCACGGCCCGTGTGTCGAGCGTCCTGCCCAGCGGCAAAGGCAAAACGAACCACTGCGGCACTTCTAACATCATAGGCGCTTAACAGAATCTCCTGCGACTACCTAGCGTCAACTCATAAGGCATCTCAGGCCGTAAGCCCTCGGCACAGTCTAAGGCGAGATGACGCTGCAGTTGAACCATTGGGCACAGTCCATTAAATTCAAGAGTTCCCCTCTCGTGTGAATCCATGCGGCACTTAAATCTTAACACATCAGAGGCACTTCATGCGCGAGCCCTGCCACGCACAGTCATAAATCTCAGAGGCGGCGTCAGTTGTAGCCCTGCGCGTCGAGGTGCTTAACTCATAGGCAGCATCAGACTGAGCCCTCTGCGGCACAGTACTAACTGCAGAGGGGCTCAGCGAAGTACCCTGCGCAACAGTCTAACTCGAGCAGGCAGCTCAGCTGATGCTATTGACGAGACAGACGTAACTCGGAGAACAACTTCTTCTGCCTCGAACCTCTGCGGCGAACTGTGAATGTAACTTTCTAAAATCTTAAGACAGCCGCTGAAGAGCTGCAAGCTCGGCAGCAAACCTCAGAACATGGAAATCCTCGAGAGAATTTAGTACCATCAATTATCTATATCTCAGCCTAATAAATATAGCTCGTTGCAGAACCCTAGTTTATTCGACTCAAACAAGACGACCATACATGATCATGCATATACAAGATGGAGTCGACCATTCAAGTTCAAGTTCAAGATGACTCTTTGTTGTTTGAATATACACAGCATAAATCTCAATGAATTTCTGAGCAGTTTGGTGTCAACAGTACTCTAGAGGAAAGCGCTTAACTATTTGTATTTGTCACGGACAATGCCCGAAACGCCATGTTTTTCCAGTGGCCGGTGCAATATTTTGTTCATTGACATCACTTCACCAAGTAGGTACTATATAATACCGCATGAGGCCGGTGTAAATAAATTGTCGAGACCGAGGTGCTTTCTTGATTTTTGAACGAGGCCGAAGGCCGAGGTCCAAAAATCAAGACAAGCACAGAGTCTTGACATTTATTCCGGCCGAGTGGGTATGATTTTACCATATGCGCGTAAGTCATTCAATGTTTTTCCTATTTTCAATCAGTTTTCTATTATAAACTAGGGTCCGTACCGAGCGAGCTTAAAAGTCTATTCTATTTATAGTTAAATTTGGACTTCGATATAAATTGGAAAAAAGCCTTGGAAGCAAAGTCAACAAAGCTGTCGAATTCCAGTCAGAAATTTAATCACACCACAATGTGTCTACACGCGCTCTGGTACAACAAATTTGACCTAGGGCTTTTGCGTTGTACCAAGTTGTACCACGTTGTACTCCGGCTAATGTATTTTGATATCCCCGGCATATGGTAAATTATAAATCATAAACTTTTACATACAAATATTTTGCGAAATATTAATTTGTATGCAAAATGGTGTGTATCACGTTGATCAGCACATTTTTCTTATTATTTGCCAAATATTCACCAAACAACCTGCAACTGGTCCATTGGACGGGTGATTCCCTAGATCTTCGTGGGGGGGGGAGCGAATCCTTCCCCTTGCCACTAATAGACGTACCAGGAGCCAGCCACTCAAAGGTTTAAGTGATTTATATTGAGCCCTTTGCCCCGAACGTGTGGTAAAGCGTTTCTTTCCTTCGAGAAAAACGCTTCCTGTGTATTTCCTGATGTGGATAATCCCCCCTTGAATAGTGAACTATTTAAACAAATACACAGTGTGTGTGATGCTCTGATGGCTGGTATTTTTTTGCATTTCCATCTGCTCTAAGTCATAATTTTAATTGACTTAACCTTATTTCTATTATAAATTGAATTTAATCTAATTTGCTTCTATGGCGATTTTTCCCGGTAAACAGAAGGCGTTCTTATTTAAAAATCGAGACAAGGATCGATTTTGTTTTAAAATGTTATGCTCTGATCTGCGAGGTACTGTTCGATGTCTCGAGAAAAAAAATCAATAACACTAAGCATGCTGACGTTTTCAACCACTTTTGTTGATAATAATGACGTCTTGCTAAAAGTAGGAAATCTCTCAGCATTTGAGAGAGAAAATCGAGCTCGATGGCTCGATTTCTTATAAGAACGGCCTCAGGTTCCATGTTAACCGTCGCTCCATAGCAGCCATATTGGTACGGTGCAATCTTGCTCCGAGCATGGCTGTTAGAGACGCAGGACTGCGTGTTAGCCATTATCACGACATCTTGATACTATACAAGCATAGACTTGCACATCGATTGATTCGTTTCACGTCTCTGTGATGTCTTCGTCGGTCCTGCTCTGGTCGGTCCAGTGAGAGGCGAGCTGCGTTGCGTAGACGTGTATTGGCTCGAGTCCGGAGGCACACTGATACCCTACCATGCTAGACAGGTACAACTTCACATACATGGTTGGGTGGACAGCCAATGGGGCATCGCAGTCAGGCCTGGTACCCATACAGTGCACCAATCAGGTGCCGCGTGCAGCAGGCCACGGGACGGTGGCCGGCGCCCGCGGCGGTAGGTCGCATTTCACCGCGCGGCCGCGTGCCGCGCTGCGTCCCGGCACGGGCGGCATGCTGTGCCGCCGGGCCGGCTGGGCGCGCTGTTAGTTCCAATGTTAACCCGCGCACCGACGGGGGTGGATGTCCGCCTCCCGGAGGTTTTTTAAGAGTAGCGGGAAAACGGCGGCGCGTAGCGCCGCTAAATTTTGCACAACTGTTTGGGCATCAATTTCCCACACTTTCTTTAAGTTTTGATTGCGCGTGGGGACTTTCAAGGTCACGTCATCACTCACCAATTAAATGGACCTCGACTCAACTCTACACGTTGTTAAAAGTTTGAATCATGCGCCCGCAGCCCGTGGGTAACGCCAAACGAGGTTTTGAAACTCGACATCGTCGTGTGTGAAAGGATATGCGTATCTACAATTGTTTTGTTCTCTATTTCTTATATAGTGACCTGAGGTCATGTAAATTGCTGACCTCCCTAGTTGATAAGCGAGTGGGAGAAAAATGTGAAATGCAAACCAATCGAGCAATATCTAGCAACAATACTGTAGTTAGTTTCATCCACTAGCCGTTTTCACGCATTGGATTATTTTGCGCGAAATGTTATAAATCCTTTTAGGAACATGTTTAGTCAGTAGCCGTTCTCACAATGGAGCTAAATTGCGAAAATAGTGTTGTATTCGTATTCGTATTAAACAATGAAAACACTCTCCATTGTGAAATGGCTATTTTCGAGTGTCGGGTCCAGGGTTAAGAAGATAGACATGTTAAAAAGGACACTCGGTATACAACCTGCAATAAGATCAAACGAATATAAAAGAACACACTAGCTATATAAAAAGCCATAAAACACATCAAAACACTCACACTCACACACGCAGTCATACACTCATCATCCTCGCTTTTCACAATTAAAATCTCTGATACTGCGCGCTTAAAAGCTTCCAGGGATGAGTCGCGAATCTCCAGCGGGAGGCTGTACAGTTGTGCCGTACAGAAAAGGAGGCGCCGCCTGCCCGCCTCGGTTCTCGCGCGCGGGAGTCGATCTGCGTCCTACCGGGTGGTTCGAGAGCGAAGAGAAGAGTTAACCTGAAGCTGAGAGGAAAGAGCCACTGGCTCTCCGGTGCAGCGAATTTTGTGCAGAAAATTTAATGAGAAATGTTTTAACCCTCACCCTACGGTTTCGCCAGGCGAGGGTTGAAACTTTTTTTTCTCGCAAATTAGAGCATCGTGAAAACGGCTGCTACTTAAACATTTTAATATATGTTAAAATGTTTTAAAACATTTCGCGTAAAATAAACCATCGTGAAAACGGCTAATATCACTATTTCGGAGCTAAGAAGAAAAATGCATTTAGTAATTTTCTGCCGTGACCTCTTTGAGATCAAATCCAATGTGCCCGAAGGGCATATGTTTTTTATACAATAACTAATATTCTAGGGGGCAGAGTGATAGGGTCTTCACCATTCTTCTTCTCTTATCGACCTTTATCAAGTGATATAAATTGCTTTGACTTCACTTTTGACAAGACCTCAGGTCAAAAGGTCAGGTATTTTTTACCTAACTAATGGTCATCCGATACATATTCGATGCACCGTGATAAGAGAAAACACCGATGGTGGCCAAAAGCCACTGGCTCTAGCTGTTATACATAAAAATATAAAGCAAAAAAGAGTGAAGATAAAACATTTTGACCTTGCTGACCTCTGGACCGCCACTCGTATACCGTATGTCCACAGAGCGGACTACTCAGCGTGAGAGGGCGGAGCCGGGACTCGGAATGCAGTTGCACGTATAGCCCGGCTGGGTGGTGTTGGCGTCGCGGCGGCAGCTGAACTTGCCGCACGGGCTGCCTTCCTGGCACGGGTCGCGCTCGTCCCCGCACGTGGCGCCGCCCCAGGACGGTGGACACGTGCAGCGAAACTCTTTGCCCCCGCCGCCCGTGGTGTGACACGTGCCGCTGTTTTTACACACGGTCCGGGCCAGGCAGATGTCCGAGATGACGCACACCGGGTTCTTGGCTGGGGAGGTGTGCGGACGTGTGATCGTCAAAGGTGGTACGACAAGCTCCTGGGACAAAACAATTTCGGTTCCAGCTGGGCACTAGCTGGACATTTGTTTCTAGGTGAATACTCATCGGACTTAAATTTTCAACAAGACGCTCACCGGATTTCGGTTTCCAGCCGGGCTTGGCGTCGCAGCTGCAGCTGATGCCGGAGGTGGCGGCCGAGTCCCGCGTGCAGTTCCAGCCGGCGCCGCAAGTGTCGCCAGTGTCGCTGCAGGGATCGCGCACCTCGGTACACAGGGTGCCCCGCCAGGCCGGCCGGCACGCGCACTTGAACTGGTCACCCTCCAGAGGCTGGCACGTGGCACCGTTCAGACACGGTCGACGTGCCAGACACACGTCCACCACATGGCACACAGGCTTCTCATCTGGAAATGGTGGCATCATTTTGTGAACCAAGAGTCAACCAAGAACCAAGAACCAAGAGTCGCCAGGGACACCCGAGGAAACCCGTGGCGGCTGGTCAAGCCGCGAGCGGTCTCCCGTATCCGATGCAACGCCTTCTCGGTCAGAGTTGTGAACGATTGGAACAGCCTACCATCAAGCAGTTGTCACCTCGGACACAAGTGAACCAGTTTAAGAAACCGTCTTGATGCACATTGGGCGCGCATATGCACACAATCCCTCACGCAGACGGTTAGAAAGACTACCCAGGATGCTCGACTGGAACGGATACTAAAGGCCAAGGGCCCATCTGAATTCCGTATATCTTAAGTAAGTAAGTAACTAAGAGAAGCATCAGCTATGTTAACTTATATCTCTGCCCCTAGATGGCACTAGCAGTAAACGCCTGAAGTTATGCTGTACCGCATAGCTTGAAGCCAATAATTGCGGCCTATGCGATAGAGGGGGGAGGTAAGGAGTCATTCAGGTCTGCAAAAGGGGGTAACCATATACCCTTGATGCTGGTTATCATTGTCATAGACAGACTCAAATACACTTGGTACTTCGTAACTACATGTATTTAACCCGGCATTGACTGGGGTCTCAGCTGAACAACATTGACTGGGGAAGGGGGCGTTAAACGGCCCCTGGTTATCTATCTTCCTAAATAATAATTGCAGTAAGACGGGCAGGACGGCATTCGAAATCAATCAATAAAGGAATTTGAAAAACACTCGAAATTGAAAGTGATATCAAATGTCAGGTCATGGTCAGGTAAAATGTCAAAATCGAAGTATTTGAGCTTATGAACCATACTTGTCATCAACACTTTCAATTGCGACCATAATCACTCAAAGTGCTATCAAAGGTATGATACACATCCTGCCTGAGCTAAAATTATATTATTGGCAAAATTTTAAGGTCAAGTTCAGGTCACAAAAGGTCACTATACACAAAATATCTACGAAAGTCATGCAACACATTTTTAATGAATAACTTTACGCGTAGAATTCGATAGTGATACTTATTTGATCACCTGAATTTACGTACATGAAGTTATTGTCAAGCTAAGGTCAAAATCTGGTCTCAAAATGTGGAAATTTGACATTGATAAATATCAATACAAAATTATGTGTCTTGACTAAAAACATGTGTCATTAAAAAGAAAATCGAGAAAGCCGTGTTGTAGCTTTGGTTATTTGCTATGTCCTGACTGTTTGCATTGCATTTTGATTAAACTATGGCCTTTGTATGGTCTGCTAAGCTTAAGCTTGCTGCTGTGTCAAACTCGTTTGTAATGACGTCACCAAATTCGCTTTATCTTAAGAAAAAAAAAACAAATTGCTTCATTTTTTACAGAAGACGCAAAATTGATGTCCAAGAAGGTAGCCGAAGTTTCACGTTGATATCTAAAATCGTTTTGAGTTATTACGAAAGTTCATCAGGGGGCGTTAAACGCCCACACCCTCCTCCCTAGTCATAGCCGGGTTAAAGGGTCAATATTTAGGTCCAGATGACCATAGAACATTCTAGCATAACATTAGCGACAAAGTTATCCGTGCTGTTCCTGACATCCGCAGTCTACCCACCTGAAGTGGGCATGTATCCGGGTTTCTTATCACAGCCGCAGTTGAACCCTGCTCGGGTGGATGGATCCCGGGTGCAGGACCAGCCGGCGCCACATGGCGTCCGGCTCGACACGGGGTTGGCCGGGGGGTTCTGACATTTCGATCCGACAGGCGGCCGAGCAGCGGCATGAAAAGGAGGTGCCGCCGCCCGCCGTGCACACCCCGCCATGGTGACACGGAGAGCGGGCCAGACACATGTCCGAGACGGTGCAGCGCGGGTCGGAGGCTGTGGGCGGGCGGGAGGAGAAGTGAGTGGATGGCGGTACAGCGTGGATTCAGAGATTGTCGGTACGGACAGTGTTTCAGGGATCGCATGGTTACTTACTTTACGCATACATCGAATGGTTATTCCTTGCAATGTGCACAATGCATAGACCTCATGTAACAACTCACTAATAGCCTGTCAACACCAGCTGGTGACCTAACATGAACGCCAATGCATCACCTGGTCTCCCGACTGACCAGACACGGCCCTCAACTGACTTAAGCGTCCCCCAATGCACCTGATACGACCCCGACTGACCTGACACGGCCTTGTAGCCGGGTCGGGAGTCACAGCCGCAGCTGTAGCCTGCCGGTGACAGCGGGTCGCGGCCACACTGCCACGCCTTGCCACACGGCTTCTGACCGACACACGGGTCCCGTGGCCGACTACACGTGCTGCCAGTCCAGGCCGGGCTGCAGTGGCACCGTGGCGCCAGACCACCCGTGCCGCCCGAGCACGTGCCGCCGTTGTGGCACGGGTTACGTGCCAAGCACGCGTCCACCACGGCACACCGCGGCTGACTGGCTGTTGGAGGGAGCAGGCACGGTCACTGGCCAGGGTCGACATTCCAACTGAAAAGGCACAGCCGAGCAACAATACCCGCAACGATGTGGGCAGTTAATAACTTGATATATGTCAAACAACCTTATGTTTAATAGTATATAGCCTTATGCACTAGTTCTGTCACAAGCTCATTAGACCGGGTTAGACTCTCACTGCTTCACTCTTTGCACTCCAACAAGACAAATATCGGCCGCAAAATATAATTGAAACATGATCTCCGGGCCGGAACGTACCACTTCTGGGTCCCCACCCCTTGGCGTTGCAGTCGCAGGTGAAGCCGGCCGGTTTGTCCGGAGCCCGTTTACACCCCCAGCGTTTGTCTCCACAGACTGGCGGCTTCTGAAGGCAGGGGTCGCGCGGCTGCCGACAGTGGTCACCCTGCCAGGCGGAAGGACAGGAGCACTGCCAGCCTTTGGAGGTGACCTGGCAGGTGCCGCCGTTCTTACAAGGTCGCAGCGCCAGGCACGGCTGCTGTACCACACAGCGCGGGTCCTTGTCTGGCGGCAGCAGGAGAGTCGCGCTGTCAGCAGCGTTCAGGGGCAGAGGGCCAGAGTATATTACATCACAGAGGACGACGTCTGGATGGTGGACACTGGACAGGCATCGACACAAGTCACAGTCACAGTGTGTTGGGTGGATTCGCAGTCTGCCGTCGGTCGTCGGTCGTCACGCTGCTGACAAGAAGCAACAGTCGCACAGCACATCACAGCGTCACGACACGTCACGACACGGCACTGACACAGCACCGTCACGTCACTGTCACATCACGCCACACCATCATCACGTCACCATCACGAGGCTACTCGCCACGGACTTCTGTCGCCTTGACATCACCAGACCTACCGATCTGCGGCGGCCACCTCGCTCGCTGACCCCGTCACCTCACCGGACTTGGCGGTCCATCCTGGCCGGCGGTGGCAGCCGCAGCTGAATCCTGTCACCGTCTCCGGCTCGCGGGTACAGCGGAACTCCGTCCCACAGCGGGATGGCTGGCCTCCGCACGGCTGGGCCGGCAGCTGACAGTGCTCCCCGCGCCAGGCAGCGGTGCAGGAACACACGGCACGGCCCTTCACCATCGAGCACGTGCCGCGGTTCTGACACGGCTCCTTGGCCAGACATATGTTGGAGATGATACAAGCCGGCTTCTGGGCTGCGGCAGGATGGGAAACAGGCGATATGGTATCATATAGGATAAGGAAACACAGGGCCATCATCGACTGTCTATTTGTGATATCATTGGTAATTTATGAATATGTATTTGTATATTTCTTCGTAAATGTTTTTCTAATGTTATTGTATACAAACAATTATTTCGATATTGTAATATTGTATCATGGCATTAGTGCCAGAGTCACCTGCCAGGCGGCACACGCCGTCATGCAGGCAGGGTGGCCGCGCTCGGTTGATGTCACTGATATTCTAACTGTTTGTATATGTATTTCCTCCGATTGCCCGCAACACCACAGTCTATATCTTCCCACTCTTTCCCAATCCCATGTAGCATCCTCACCAGGCCCGTCCTTGTACCCGGCCTTATTGCACAGACATCGGAAGCCCCTTGTCTTCTCGGGGTCCCTGCGGCAGGCGAAAGGGGCGCACTCCTTCCTGCCCCCCTCTCTGCAGGGGTCGCGCGGCAGCTGACAGCGGACGCCGCTCCAGGCCGGCCGGCAGCGACAGACGAACTCTGTGCCCGAGTCGCCTGCCAGGCGGCACACACCGCCGTGCAGGCAGGGCGGCCGCGCTCTGCAGATGTCGCTGATGCGGCAGCGCGGGTCGCGCCGGGAGATGGCGCTGTAGCCGACCGTGGTGTTACAGCCGCAGCTGAATCCGAGCGCAGAGGAGGCGTCTCGGGAGCAGCTGCCGTGCTGCCCGCACCTGACGGACAGCGGCACAGTGCTGTCATGACGGGGACAGGACAGGAGGACAGGTTCCCCCTCCCATCTCCCGCCCGGAGTACAGATGACAACGTGTAGTAGCAGCAGGATACTGATATGGAACAACTCTGTACTAACACTTTTGTACTAAGCATGCTCAACGGTTACAGTAACTGTGTGCGATCGCTCGGCACATTACCAACACGTCACTAACGCACTCAGGGTTTGACGGAATAGCAGTTTGTCTATCTGTCAGTACTCACAGAGCAGGCTCTTTCCGGCAGGGGTCTGCCTTCTTGTCACACGTGGCGCCACTCCAGGCTGGAGGGCAGTGGCACGAGGTGCCAGCAGTGCGGGTCCAGCTGCACGTCCCACCGTTATGGCACGGTCTCCGGGCCAGGCACGGGTCCACCACCCGGCAGCGCGGCTCAGATGCTGTACAGACGCATCATCAGTCTGCATTTGTTTGATAATATATTTGCGATTGATTGATTTGATTGATTGATTAGCTATACCAGTTACCGTACATTTGGAGCTGTAGTCACTTCCAGGTGAGACAGCAAGTTCTTAATATTGCAGTAATGTGAGTATTGCAAGTAATGAGAAGCTTATGCCATTTACTTTGCTATTTGTACACCTTGTGTTTGAGTGTCGTCGTGGTCAGCATTACAATAGCCGTTTTCACGATGGCTTATTTTACGCGAAATGTTTTAAAACATTTTAAAATGTTTTAAAATGCTTCAGTAGTAGCCGTTTTCACGATGGACAAATTAGCGATAAATGTTTTAACCCTCGCTCTACGGTGCCGTAGGGTGAGGGTTATTTTTTTCGCAAATTAGTCCATCGTGAAAGCGGCTACAACTAAAACATTTCAAAACATTTCAAAATGTTTTAAAACATTTCGCCCAAAATAAGCCATCGTGAAAACGGCTAATATATCATTAATATCTAAAATTAACTCAATTTTAGATATCACATGATATATTGTATTGTTAGTAGACTGATAACGTAACAAAACTTCGCATATTACAGTCCTACAACAGGGTAACTTATATAATAACAGAGGCAGAGGGTAACTTGTAAACCATTTCATATTCTGACCCTATAACCACTAAAACTAAGCCGTTACTAGACAGTCCAAGCTCACTGCCCACATGTATTGCAGTCAGCGATAGACCCAAGCAGACTAAGTCAGTGAGCGGAGCCACCCTCCGGGAATCCCGACTGACCGGAGACCGCCGCCCAGCCGGGCCGCCGTTCACAGGAGCAGTTGTAGCCGGCGGGATTGCCTGGGTCCCGGGTACAATTCCAGAGGGCAGCGCCACACAACGCGGTGGTACTGTCTCCGCGGCATGGGTCGGCCTCCTTCAAGCAGAGCGGCCCGGTCCAGGCCCCGGGGCAGGTACAATTGTACCCGCCCGGTGACGGGGTACACGTGCCGTCGTTCTTACACGGAGAGCCCGCCACGCAGTGGTCCACCACCCGACAGCCGGGCTCCGAATCTGCGAGGGTAGGTGCAGTCACCAGGCGTCAAACAGTCTGGTACAATTTGGTGTAGATTCAAATGTAACACAGGCAGGCGTGTGATATGACCAAAATGTTTGCTTTGAGGCTTGTTAATTTGATTTTCCAAAGCTCCAGCATGGCTGGAAAATTGTCACAAGAAAGTTTGTCTTGGCAAGCTTTTGCAACTTGAAAGATTCATATGTGACATGCAATTTAAACATCATGACACCACATCGGCAGAACGTTTATCATATTGTTCCAGAAATGGTAATGCTTTCCTGGCTTACATGATGAATCGGAGACTTGTACTCGGTTGTTACACGCGACATTATCATTTTCTACGGGTGCCCGCTATCCGCACAGAGGCAGGGCAGTGTCGTTTTGTGTACAGGGTGCCCGCTATCCGCACAGAGGCAGGGCAGTGTCGTTTTGTGTACAGGGTCCCACAGCAGTTGAACGAGTTGCCAGCGGACATTCTGGGCTTGAAGGGAGATCACTACAGAACGCATTTGAAAGGACGGCATTGCGTGATCTCGGTGGCTCTTAACCCGTGTGTTCTTAGTGTTTTAACGTCATTTTAGCATTTGTGTGCTTTTGCCATGTTTATTTTAGCCGTGTCATGGTTAGCCCGTGTATGCAGTATGTCTGGGTTCTGTACGAGTATGATTGTCTTACATGCATGCCACTGTCCAATTTTACTGACGAGAGGGCTATAATAACCACTGTTGATGTGAATGGCTTTCAATAAAGTACTACTATTACTGACTATTAGTTCACATTTTTATACGGGTGCTCACCGGACTTGGCGCCCCAGCCGGGCCTGCTTCGGCAGTTGCAGGCGAACCCCGCCGAGGAGGCCGGATTCCGACGGCAGGGGAAACCAACTCCACACAGCTGACCAGAGGTGACACACGGGTTACGTGGCAGCTGACACTTGTCACCGCTCCAGGCGGGCCCGCAGCGGCACGTGTACCGGCCGTCATCACGTGGCGAGCACGTGCCGCCGTTCTGGCACGGTCGACGTGCCAAACACATGTCGGCCACGACGCAACGCGGGTTGTTAACTGTAGGAAAAGGATAGCTATTGGTAAACCACCCGCTTATTCGAACCTTTGTTTTTAAACCCTGTATCGGTAAGACAAGCAGGCAATGGGCTTCACACTAAGATACTGTGCCGCAGTGACTGGGTGTTTTGCGGCACAGTATATGACAGAGGTTTTAATAGCGAATAGGAAAATGACGGAGAAGCTTCAACAATTAAAAACATTTTTGGTACACTACTAGTTTAAAATATATCACTCAAGATCGGCAACGCCACTGTGCCACACATCCCCACTCATCCCCACTCAAAACACTCAAGTTTTTAGGTTGAAGCGATCGAGTTGACAAACGATTGAGTTTGCGTGCCGTCTTTCAGTCCTTCCACATCCACTGTGCAAGTGTGCAGTCCTAGCTTCACTCTAAGTTAGCACCGCAAGCCCAGCTCTCCCTCTGTACTCACTGACCTGAGAGCGGCCTCCATCCCGGCTTGCTGCAGTCACAGATGTAAGCCACTCTCCCTCTGTACTCACTGACCTGAGAGCGGCCTCCATCCCGGCTTGCTGCAGTCACAGATGTAGCCCAGCGTGGCGTTGGCGTCCCGTGAGCAGGCGAAGCTCGCTTGACAGAGAATGTCTCCTTCGGTGCACGGGTCCCGTTCCTTCGTACACCTGTCGCCTTGCCACGCCGGCGGACAGTCGCACTCGAACGTCGTGCCGCCACGAGAGCTGCACGTGCCGCCGTTCTCACACGGGTTACCCGCCAGGCAGATGTCCTCAATGTGACACTGCGGGTTGCTGGCTGGAAATAACGACACCAGGTAAGCGGTGTAAAACACAGATGGGCTTCTTTGAAGCAATGAACATTGTAAAAAAATGGGGACCAAGTAAATTTCCGCCAAAAATAGAGTCCTTTCTTAAGTGATGATAGGGATTGAAATGCACGTCATGTAGTTTGAGTTAGCATGTTAGCACTCAATTGCGTTTAATTGTTTACATTTTTGACATGAAAAGAGATTTAGTTGAGAAAGTCACGACTATTTTGGTAACGTTACGGCTAAACTGGCGTTTACCAAGCCGCTACCGACCTGAGACCCGCGCCCATCCAGGTCGGCTGTGGCAGTGGCAGGTGAAGCCGGCCGGACTGGCCTCACTGCGGCTGCAGTTAAATCCCCGTCCACACACATCGCGCTGGCTGGGACACGGGTCACGGGGCAGCTGACACAGCCGGCCACTCCAGGCGGGTCGGCACACACAGCTGAAGCCGGGGCCGGGCCGACGCCGGCACGTGGCACCGTTCAGACAGGGACGCCGCGCCGCACACACGTCCGCCACGGCACAGGACGGGTCCGTGTCTGCCGGCACAGCCACACAGGGGCACAGTCGGCCCGCAGGGCTGGGTCTGCACGTGCCGTCACATGGGGTGCATGAATCAATCAATGAGGCCAGTTGGGTGTACGATGCCATGGAGCGGCTACATAGCAATCATACAGAAATTGAACAACGTTCCTTCAAAAGAGTCTCAGCGATGTACTGAAAAAGTCAGGTGGTATGTTGATCACGATTACATCACAATAACATCACAATACTCGGAAGAAGTGTTGTCAAATGTCAACCCAGTACGTAGCTTAAATCGACTCCGTCGCAAACAAATTTAGTACAAGTATTCGACACTCCACAAAGCTCGGAGTGAAAAATTTCGTTGCAGTTGTATCGCTCCGCTGCTAAATTGTGGTTTCTAAGTTTCAGACGTGCCATGCAGCTTGCATTGAGCTAGGTAGCCAACTATAAGCTACGTTCTGAGTCATGCGAATCCACCCAACATGTCAGTTCTTGGTAACTCTACCGAGTTGAGCATAGAAAAACACACCGCACACAACTTGTACAAATACATCATACAAATCGTACATAAACCTACATGTATATATGCAAAACATCATCATCTGAACAGCGAATAGTGGCCGAGAGCAAGGCGCACACTAAGTTGAGCCGGAGCACTGCTCCTGTTCACTACCTGACTTGATGGTCCAGCCGGGTTTGGAGCTGCAGCTGCAGCTGTGTCCGGACGCATGGTTTGGGTTCCGGCGACACTTCCAGCCCGTGCCGCACCTGTCACGCGTCACATGTCATCTGTCACACGTCACAGATTCAGATGAAATATCATTTACACATAAAGCAAGCCCAGCACGCGGCAATAACAGGCAGGCGCCTGCTCTTGGGGGAAAAAATAGGGGTATCTATTATTAAATCCAAAGCCACAAAAAAAAAAAAAATCAGTGGTGGTAACTTTAATGAAATCGGTTGGGGGGGGGGCTAATGTTAATTTATAGATTCTTTAACTTCACACATTCTTACCATCTGCAAGCGCCATATGCCTAATGTAAATAATTTGAAATCCATTAGGACGGGGCTCGGGCCCCACCCCCGCAGGAGGATATAAATTGTTACCGCCCCTGCAAGACACCATCGCAGTCCACGCGCTTGGAATAAGACATAAACACGCAATCGCAGCAGCACGAGCTCAACAACACAGCACATACTGGCCAAACAGCAAGCGACACCAAAAAAGACACGAAACGCCATCTCAGCACTAGTGTGTCCAAAGTATCACCAGAATAGCGTGTCTGAAGTGCATACCATGTAATTGACTTGGCAGCCTGACTCCCATTCCCCTACACAATGTGTCATCGCACCTGTTAAGTGCCGTGGTGCACGGGTCATTGGGCTCCTCGCAGTTTTTACCGCGCCAGGCGGGACTGCAGGTGCACGTGTACTCCCGTCCCGACTCGGCCGACGGTGAGCAGGCTCCACCGTTCAGACATGGAGGCTTGGCTTTACACCGGTCCTTGATGATGCAGCGTGGGTCAGAGGCTGCAAATGGAGGGCAACAGTGAAGCCAGAGTAGCGGTGCAGAACGGGGAGAGAAAGAAGAGAAGCGAAATATAGCAGTGGTGAAGGATTACCAACTTAAATTACATTAGATACATTGATCTTGAGCTGGCACTGTATTGTACATACCTTAAATGTATCGGGTACGCTTTAGGCATTTTTGGTGAAAGTATTGGTATTTAATTTTTCGTCTTGATCGGATTATTGGCTAGTGAGATGAACTTCGGACGAAGCTTATCCCCACACGGGCGCCATAAAGTTTATCCGCTCATCTCGCTCTCCTGGCTCTCTCTTGCTTCTATATTCTACCAGCTCTCATCGCTTTCTGTGTCATCCCTTGCTTTCTTGCTTCTCCTGTTTCTTCGTCTCGGGCTCACTGGGTCATCTTCACGAATTATGCACAATATTTTTAGAGAACATATTTTCTTTATTTCCCCTTCCAGAGGTTATGGCTTGTCCTCGTTTCTCAGATAACCCAGTAGATCAAGCACGTGAGCTAATCTTGAAAGGTCTTCAATATGGCCACTAATCAGATCCATGATAATTTACAAAAGTAGCAGTTCTGTTCTTCAAACATGAATGCCCTTAAAAAAAACCTAACCTTAACCATAGTTATTGATACGCCGGCGCGGCTCGCACGTGGTATAGAGCGAATCTAGACGGGCGCTCGTTTGGTCGCTTTTAGTCCCCTCCGTTTCGCCCAGTGCCAGTTACTGCCGCCCGGGCCTAGGTAAATGTTAGTACTCGTGTGCAAGCTCCTCCTCCCGGCCCATCTGCCGCCGGGCTAGGTTGTAAAAATTAGTGCCTGTGTGCAGGAGACGTAGTACCGGGCGGTCCTGTCCCTCGTGGCTGGTGTGTTGTATTAACCTGCGGTGTGCAGACGTATAAGCAAGCGTTTATGGGTCGACTCGTTCTGAACGTATCGCTGGGTTTGCACGCACTGTGAGTCGGGCGCGCTGTATTATCTCTATGTATATCACCTATTCATATATATTTCATTTAATCAATCTAGAGACCCTCTGTGTTTGTGAAGCAGTGTCTCTACGAAAGTTGGGGTTTACGGCCTTACCGGGAGCGCGGAGACAGAGAGGAACGTGCACACGGCAAACAGTAACACAACGGAGCGGAGCTAGGGATAGGACAAGACTATTGTGATAGTTGTAATCGTCGGGAGAAGGTTGTTCTTACTGCTTCCCGCTTTTCACAGCTTCGGCCCAGGGTGCGTGTGCCAAAACCTGTATGGCGCGACCTATAAAGATGAGACGAAGAGACGCAATGTTATCAAGTCTCGGTGTGTGTAACGGCATGATGGCGCTCGAGAGAGATAAGAGCTTGGATTAGAGTGATTAAGATCATCTTATTGATGTATAAGTCATCTGAAGCGGAGCTTTTGAACGTATCCACAGAAGAGGGAGGAGCTTTGCTCTGACGTCAGAGCTGCTAGCTCCGCGCCCTGGCTACTAATTCTGTGATCGTGAGATACACCCGGTCCGTGTTTATACGAGTCGCTCAGATAGCCAGATTGCAGAGAGAGAGGTGAAAAGTAACGGATACGGGGCGTGTGTAGGTCTCTCAAAAGGAGCGGAGAGAAAGTCGACTTTCGCCTTACTAAGCGTGCTATACGGGTCGCCGGGTGATCCGCTTGCTATGAGTGACGGTGCTACGATAGCGCGAAAACTTGCAGGGGCGCCACCGCTGGTAGCCCGCTGCAAACTTTGTCTCCTCGGACACTGCGGTTCAGAGCTTGATATTTCCCGCATGCTTTTTGGGTAATACGTTGTAGTGCTCTCTAGAAAGGCATTATTCCGTAATCAGATGAGGATTGTTAGTATTGCAAAACGGTTCAGTGAAATCAACGGCACGTCTGGGGAAGTGCACGCAAAAAAAGGTACAGCTGGCTCAGCCTACCGAGAAGATGAGCGTAGATATTCTCTCTCAATTGTGCCTACGCATTATTATCGTTTGAAATAGGAATAGAGAGATTGGTTCAAGTCGGAACGGGAGCACTAGAATATCTGTATTTTGTATGCATAGATCTAACTATCACTGTATTCGCTCCTCTCTTAGCGTCTCCTGACTCCACGTGGCATGAGTGAAGGACAGGCTCACTTACACTGAGATATACGTCACGTTAAAGTTTATGTCCGTCGCATAATTGGTACTGACAGCGTATGGAAATAGCGAGAGAGGATGTGCTCTCCGGTAATGTCCGAAGCCGGAGCTCAGGCTTGACTATAGTATCGCTATCTAGCTATAACTCTCTGGAGTGTCACCAGCGAATATTCCCGGCGGTTGCGGACAGTTGCATTTGTAGCCAGTCACGATCCACTCACTTAATTGCTTGCTATTTCTTTCCTGGACGAGCAGATGGATTTCGGGAGTCTATGTTGAACACCGGTTATTTCTGTTAAGTTTCTTTGTCAATAATGCACAGGGTGCCAGTACTCCGTGGGACGGAGGCAGCGCAACCGGGTTCAGCGGTGCTTTGAACACGGCTCGGATACGATTCCGTTCTGAGGCAATATATTGGAGAGACACTATCATGAACTGACTCTCTTTTAAGACGACAGAGACGGTCACTCGAGCCTGGAGGGTGTAAGAGACAGGGGATGATAAAATAGGGCACTTATGTCTGCTTCTGTTTTCAGAGAACCTCGATTTTGGGGGGAAACTTCAGGTTATACTTCGAGTTCCTCTAGAGAGCAAATTACGTTTTCAGGACCCATTTTATAATGCACTTCAGCTTATTTTCTAAGGTTTGAAATATTATCATTGCTTTGCACTTATTTCGAAATAGTAGGTAACACTTCATGACCAGTTGTGAAATAAGTTTCAAAATCACGGCATTTAAAATGGGCTTGTTTTGACTTACCACGATTTGCCGGGATGCATGTGCCTCCATTCCGACAATGAGGTCCTTTCGTTTTACAATAGTTTGTTATTTTGCATGCTGGGTTGGTATCTGAAAGAAATAGAATTGGTATCGGAGTTTCGATAGTGAAGCTGCAAACCATTAATCATTTTCGATAGTGAAGATGATCATGCATCTGCAAGATGGAGTAGACCATTCAAGTTCAAAGTTAGGGCTGGGGCCATGCATTTGCGCTCCCACAATCTGCTGCATGAAAAGTGCGTGTACAGCGGTACAGCCTAACACACAGTACCGGGATTGTTATGCGGCACAGCCTAACACACAGTACCGGGATGTTATGCGGCACAGCCTAACACACAGTACCGGGATGTTATGCGGCACAGCCTAACAAACAGTACTGGGATGTTATGCGGCACAGCCTAACACACAGTACCGGGATGTTATGCGGCACAGCCTAACACACAGTGCAAATATGTTTGGCGGTACATTCTACCAAACAACAACCGACCAGTTGCGTCTTTGCCTTTACTAAAAACGCATACAAATGAAATTCCACGCGTCTATTGAATCAATTTATTTCCGACAGTCGGCTTCTTATCCGAAAAAGGTCCCATCCTGCAGAGGTAACTAGGAATATCGACATGACTGTCCTCCCTTAAACTAAAGAGGATAGGTACTCACCTGCGATTACGCCCCAGCCTGGCCGGCTGCCGCAATCGCACGCGAAACCAGCCGGAGAAACTGGGTCTCGAGTGCAGGGGAAGTCGTTACCGCATAAGACGTTCTTGCACGGGTCACGCGGGATCTAGCAAGACAAAAATTGGTAAACAGAAACAAAAACAATATTTAGCTAACAAATCCAGTTTGAGGAATTTAAAAAGACAACAGGAATAAGTTAAGTAAACAAAGATCCAACTTTCAAAGCATGCTATGCATAGCAAATGTTATATTGATTTGCACAAAGCATTTACATTTTGAAGGTAGCCTGCATCTGAGGATGATATCATATTAGCGGAACATCGCTTACGCTAACCGTATCTGTAAGCCAGTGTCAAAGTACAACAGAATTACTGGTGTCATCGTCAAAAGCTCTCTCTCTCTCTCTCTCTCTCTCTCTCTCTCTCTCTCTCTCTCTCTCTCTCTCCTCTCTCTCTCTCTCTCTCTCTCTCTCTCTCTCTCTCTCTCTCTCTCTCTCTCTCTCTCTTCTCTCTCTCTCTCTCTCTCTCTCTCTCTCTCTCTCTCCTCTCTCTCTCTTCTCTTCTCTCTCTCTCTCTCTCTTCCTCTCTCTCTCTTCTCTCTCTCTCTCTCTCTCTCTCTCTCTCTCTCTCTCTCCTCTCTCTCTCTCTCTCTCTCTCTCTCTCTCTCTCTCTCTCTTCTCTCTCTCTCTCTCTCTTCTCTCCTCTCTCTCTCTCTCTCTCTCTCTTCTCTCTTCTCTCTCTCTCTCTCTCTCTCTCTTCTCTCTCTCTCTCTCTCTCTCTTTCTCTCTCTCTCTCTCTTCTCTCTCTCGCTCTTTCTCACCTGGCACGTTCTCCTCCCATTGCCAGGCTGGCGTGCACTGACACTCAAAGCCTTGTCGCGAATTATACCGACACGTGGCGCCATTTTGACAAGGGCCCTTCTCAGTGCAGAGGTTGGTGTGTGCCGAGCAGGAGCTTCCTTCCCAGCCTTTTGCACATTCACACTTAAATCCGGCGCCGGACACCAAACAGCGGCCGCCATTTCTGCAGGCGCGCGTGGCCTGACAGACCCTGAGTGCCGGAGGGACGATCGGCTTCGGAGGGGTCTGGCACGAGACTCCGGTGTACCCGCCCCGACACGCGCACTTGAATGTGGTGCTGGAAAGTTCCTGACAGGTGCCGCCGTGCTGGCACAGCTTGAGCTTGATGCAGTTAGCCAGTGCGGTATTGACGGGCTTTGGCGGGTTTTGACACGCCATGCCCGTGTAGCCCTCCATACACGCGCACCTGATGGTACTAGCAGATGTCTCTACGCAAGTGCCACCGTTTTTACAGAACTTTCTTCTCACGCAGTTAACGTAGACACGGTTGATGGGCTTTACTGGGTTTTGACACGCCATGCCAGTGTAGCCCTCCATACACGCGCACCTGATGGTACTGGCAGATGTCTTACGCAGGTGCCACCGTTTTACAGAACTTTGTTCTCACACATTAAACGTAGACACGTTGATGGGCTTGTGCGCGTTTTTGACACGCCATGCCAGTGTAGCCCTCCATCACGCGCACCTGATATAACTAGCAGATGTTCTACACAAGTGCCACCGGTTTTTACAGAACTTCTTCTCACGCAGGTTAACGAGACACGGTTGATGGGCTTTACTGGTTTTGACACCGCCATGCCCGTGTAGCCCTCCATACCGCGCACCTGATGGTACTGGCAGATGTCTCTACGCAGGTGCCACCGTTTTTACAGAACTTTGTTCTCACGCAGTTCACGAAGACACGGTTGATGGGCTTTACTGGGTTCTCACATAAGGCACCGGTGTAACCTTTACGACAAGCGCACTTAATTGCCATATTGGATGTCGGAATGCAGGAGCCGCCGTTTTTACAGAGCTGCAGCTTATTACAGTTGAGGTAGGCACGGTTCTTTATCTCACACGCACTACCGGAGTAGCCATCTCGGCATTTACACGTATAAGCGTTACTGGACGCTTCCTGACAGGTCCCATCATTCTTACAAAGCCTTAAGGCAACACAGTTTCGGTACGACCTATTCACGGATGAGGCCATTTTCTTTGTTCTACATAAAGAGCCTTCAAAGCCGGGCGCGCATTGGCACTTGAAGCCATTCTTCACGGGCAAACAAGTCCCTCCATTCTGACACATTCTGAAGTCCTGGCATTTCTTCAGGTCTCGATTAATGGTTGTCACACTTGCTCTACAAAGAGGACCCTTCCAGCCCAGAGGCACACTGACACTTGAAGCCATTCTTCAAGGCAAGCAAGTCCCCCATTCTGACACATACTGAAGTCCTGGCATTTCTTCAGGTCTCGATTAATGGTTTGTCACACTTGCTCTACAAAGAGGACCCTTCCAGCCAGAGGCACACTGACACTGAAGCCATTCTTCAAGGGCAAGCAAGTCCCTCCATTCTGACACATACTGAAGTCCTTGGCATTTCTTCAGTTGGATTAATGGTTGTCACACCTGCTCTACAAAGAGGACCCTTCCAGCCAGAGGCGCATTGACACTTGAAGCCATTTTTCAAGGGCAAGCAAGTTCCTCCATTCTGGCACATTCTGAAGTCCTGGCATTTCTTCAGGTCTCGATTAATGGTTGTCACACCTGCTCTACAAAGAGGACCCTTCCAGCCAGGGGCACACTGACACTTGAAACCATTTTTCACGGGCAAACAAGTCCCTCCATTTTGACACATACTGAAGTCCTGGCATTTCTTCAGGTCTCGATTAATGGTTGTCACACTTGCTCTACAAAGAGGACCCTTCCAGCCAGAGGCACACTGACACTTGAAGCCATTCTTCAAGGGCAAGCAAGTTCCTCCATTCTGACACATTCTGAAGTCCTGGCATTTCTTCAGGTCTGGATTAATGGTGGTCACACCTGCTCTACAAAGAGGACCCTTCCAACCAGAGGCACACTGACACTTGAAGCCATTCTTCACGGGCAAACAAGTCCCTCCATTCTGACACATACTGAAGTCTCGACACCTTTTAAGCTGGGGATTAACCGGTGTCACAGCAGCTGTTCGTGTTTTGCATGCAGCTCCCTTCCATCCAGGTGGACATAGACACTTGAAAGCAATATTTCCGTAAGGAGCACACGTTCCTCCATTCTTGCACAGCCGATATTGCTGGCAGCTTTTTACGGCCACGTTGCTCGGTGCTGGAGCGGGGCGCGGTGGCAGGGCCGCCGGGACCGTAGAGCCGATGTGGCACATGGAGCCACGCCAGCCGGGTGAGCAGTCGCAGCGGAACCGGGCGCCGTTTGGACGACACGTGCCGCCGTGCTTACAGACCCGCATACGGACGCATAAGTCCATCGCGCTGGAGCGTTTCGTGCGCCGCAGAGCCCTCGTGCAGGTGGGTATCAGGTCTGCCGACGGAGCAGAACAATCAGCTTTGGACATGGCTCACCGGATGAAGATCAATAAGATGGAGACACGAAATGGTGATCAAGACTCAAAAAATTATCCTGGACTTAAAATGCATTAACTTCCTATTGAAATGGGAACGGAACGGAATGGGAACGAGGCCGACATGCAGCCTCACCTGAGACGGCCGTCCAGCCTGGCCGCGTCTGACACCCACAGCTGAGGCCGAGCGGCCGGTCCGGATCGCGGCGGCAGTGCCAGTCGTCACCGCAGGGGTCGTGCGCACCGCACGGATCCCGCTCCGTCTGACAGCTGGCTCCGGACCAGGCTGGCCGGCAGCGACACTGACGCTGGGACGAGGCCACCACCCCGGCACCAGACGAGTTGCGGTAGGCTGCCTCCGTGTCCACCATCTGATGGGTGGGAAGAGGCGTGACAGGGAGTGAGCTGATTGGTTGATGATTGTGCCTTGGTTGAGCTCAAGCAAGCTTAAATATGTGAAGGTTATTGGTAAATGCTAATAATACGCTTTCGATGCCTTTTTTGTGATTTTCTGGAACATTTAATAAATCGTAAGAACCATTGCTTACATGTAACTCTCAGTCTTATATTTTTAAGCATAAAACCTCCCAAGGAGAAAAACTTAAGTCATACCATCAAAATGAATCAAGACATATAGCTAAATGGAAGGCAGAGTAAATAATCGTCGACCACATACACGCAGATTTGTGCTTGATTCTGCTGAAGCGGGATTGATTCCGATTGCATACCAAGCCAAGCTGCCAAGTTGGGTCTGATTCCGATTCCGATTCAAAAATATATTTTACTAAAGGAATCGATTCCGAATCCGATTCCAGGACGCTTAAAAAGCTTGATTCCGAATCCGATTTCCATTGATTCCACTCTGTATAATCATGGTCGGTCCATTATACATTTTGCACACATGACACCAATGGGCAATGACACAAATAGCCAATATCAAATATATTACAAAAATATATTTAATATTACTATCTCTTGAATAGCTATTGATATAGAATAACTTCAAAATAATTGCATTAATTTTGTTGAAAACTGGCCTTTGCTGCGAAATCGCGATAGTTCAAAAAGGTCAAAGTCTAACGAAGGTTCAAACTTAAAAATAAACAAATAAATTTATATATAACCACAACGCCTTGAAAAATAAGGATAACAGAATATTACGTAATGTACGATACAATAAAAATAACGATGTCATAGGCGTAAATCTTTGTATGTCTCCACCTAAATAAGTGTAATTATTAATTAACGATCATGTTTATTGACCCTCATTAGGAATTAGGTAGCATATCATCACCTAGCTATTCATGCTTAAATGATCAGTAGCAATATGTGTATTGCTCAGTCTTAGTAGGTAAAAGGCAGCTTGTTCAAGATAAAATTGCATAAAGGCTCAATACAACCATAGGCGTAGGAGCGCGCGGGGGGGGGGGGGGGGGCAGAGGGCAACTTGCCCCTCAACTTTTACGCACGGGGGGGGCAACGCCCCCCCAACTTTTGGTTCAATACCTGGTTCAAAATTAGCGAGGGACATGCAGACTGCTGAGGACGTGGTCGGATCGTATCCACTCGGTTTTTTCCGTGAACTTCCGAATTGGTGTCACTTTTTACCACCTACGCCATCAGAATGTGGTAGTTTACTACGCAGTGGGTTCGTATGTTGGGTAGCACAAGCGATCATTTGGATTGTAGTGAGGTAGTTAGTGGGTACATAATTTTCATAAATTGAAACAGGATTTGATGCGAATTGAGATGCTTGAACCAATATGGGGCACTCAGTTAGTGAGCAGAGATCAACAAAAGTTCAGCATTAAAAATGAGCCTATTAAAATTTAAATGTCTAAATAGATGTCAATTTGTATTTGTGGGTACTTGCGGGTAGCTGGTGCCTAATATGGTCATGAGGGTAGTGGTGGTGTTGTAGGGGGTTTGCGGGTCGAGTCGCCGTTGGCAGATTCGAAGTGGAAACTTGATGTCCTTTTCGCGTCATAGTTTTCATGGGTGCCTAAGCCAAGCCCAGCAGCCGAAGCCCATGAAAGAAACAAAGAAACCCAGACCCAGAAAAGACCGTTCAATATTCATAATATTGAGGCCCATGCCTGGTCCGGCCCATCCATATTAAAGGGAAATAATCACCTTTAATTTTTGTTAGCACCAATTTCTTAGGCCTCCGTTATGAAATGGCAATGATTTGATTTAAATTTAATAATTAAATAAAATTATACCTTCATTAAATTTGGTAAGTTTTTACAATTTAAAATAAAGTACGTATACTTCTTTCGAGACTCATGAGCAGTGTTTTCTCATCACTATTGAAGCGCGCCATATCTGGCGCGGTGTTTCGATTTGCTCGACGCTGGAGCAATGTCCTAGCAACAAATCGCCAGCAGTAAAATGGCCGTCACTGGTTGAAGTTGATTTATCGGTTGAATTGCAATTTAGTCCTCTTAATTGTTTGTCGAGTTTTTTTTTTGTGGGAAAATATGTTTTTGCCATGATTGGATATAAAACAACAAGTAGTCGTACACAGCAGATGCCTAATACAAAGCTATGTATCGCTGACAATTTTATGAAAACAATTTTAAAACAGGTTAGCAACTTGGCCGCATAGGCAGGCCTAGTTAATTGCTGACTTGGTTTCACTTGGGTTTATTCAATGGTACTAATGTATAGGATGCATGTGGATATTTATCGAAACAAGCAGGAATTCGAAGTTTATATTTTCGGACTCAATTGCATAAAAAGCTAATAACGGGTAAAAACCGCGTTTGATGAGATCAAAAGTACTTGCAAGCAGTCTTGGCAAGTACCGGTCATTGGCAAGTGTGGAACGCTTTATTATTTGGACTTGAATACTATTCTCAGTAGGAATATCTTTTATGCAAAATGTGATGAAATTTATACATATATTTTTGGTCTTGTCTATCGATTTCAATTTTCAAGTCATTACTTTCATTTTTGTTGGAAAGGTGATTATTTCCCTTTAAAGGAAATATCACCTTGATTTTTGTTAGCACAATTTCTTTGGCTCGTGATGGTATAGAAATATTTAATTTAAATTTAATAATTAAATAGCAATATAATCTCATTCAAATGTTTTTTTTGTTTTTAGCACTAAAATAAAGTACATAATACTTCTTTTCAAAAACTCATGAGCAGTGTTTGACGCCATCACTATTGAAGCGCCGCATATCCTGGCGCCGGCTGTTTTTGAACTTGTTTCGGACAGCTGGACATGTCCCGCCTTGCAACAATCAGACATAAAATAATTATGTTTAGTTACCAAGATAATTTTTCAAATTTAATTGCCAAGTTTAATTGTTTTGTCGGTTTATTTTGGGAAAAAGAATTTGGCGACTGATGATATAAACCTATAGTCTTGTTCACTAGCCTAGAGACAAAGTTAAATAAGAACTTTTAAATCAGCTGAAAATTTATGAAACTTTTCCAAAACCAGTAGGCTTGGCCGCCATCGGGGTCCCAAGTTAAACTGATAATTTGATTTCGCTTGTTTATTCAACGGCTATCAAATGTATAGGATCGACAGTCATATTATCGAAACAAGCAGGATTCATACTATATTTTCCACTCCCTTGCGTAAGAAAACAATACGGGAAAAGCCCGCAGTTTGATGAGATCCATAGTACTTGCAAGTCAGCCGGCAAGTAGCCAGGGTCATTGACAGCGTGGATAATGCTTATCACTTTACTGGGAAATAACTCTTAGTCAGAAATGTTTTTATGGGCAAAACGTGATGATATTTTACATATGTTTTTTGGTCCATCTGTCGCATTTCAAGTGCTTAAACGTCCATTTTGTGGAAAAAGGTTGATTTTTCCCTTTAAACAGATTAATTATTTTTCACAAATTTTGCAACCATTATCTAGAATATTTACTTGCATGATATTAACTGAGAAATATTTAGAAATAATATCGCGCACGTGTGTATCTGCTGGTGGCTTTTGACTCATAAAAGCTTTTAGGTCAACATTGTCAACCTGGATTATACTTTGGATCGGACTGATTTGGGAATTATTTAAAATCTTTCCACCACTGGCTAAGTAGATACCATTATTTTGTTTCATATATTGGCCAAATTCATCGTTTTTAGTTTCCTATATATTTTATGACATATTTACCTGGTAAGACATAGGTATGGTTGCCAGTAAAAAAAATAATGGCTAGTATATGACTCAGAAAATGGGGTCATAACGTCCATGCCCACCATACCATTAAAAGTAAAAAATGCATCCCCAGCGCTGACAATCGGAAGAATTTGAGTGGGCACCCATGGGTGCACCCGATGCCATGAAAAACACTGCAGTTCGCGTACATCAATTTTGCGTGCATCTATGAAACAAGTTTGGCAATTGGGTCGAAAAAATGAGATATACCGGGATTTTGTGCGTCAGTATAACGGCATTTTTGGTCGAAAATAGCTAAATGTTGGAAAAATTGCAAAAAATCAAGTTTTGAAGCAAATTGCAAATAAAAAACGTTAAAACACGTGAAATGACCACTTCTACGAAATGGCTGTCTCTGATTAAAAAAAAACATTTTTACCCCAAAATTGTCATTTTTAAAAACAAAACTGACTATAAAATCAAAAATTTGGGGAGTTTTGCCCCCCCCAACTTCAAATGAGTTCCTACGCCCCTGATTACAACACAAGGAAAACTTGTGCCTTTGTCTCTGTGCCCAATCACCGATTATATTTGTCACGAAGAGCTTGTGTTTTTTTTTGCTGATCAAAAGAGCGAAGCCATTACATGCAATGTGCCTGGATATTTTGTCATTTTCTTGGATATTTTTATAAAGTTCCTACGAGGATGCACTCGATACGTTTAACGAACTTTGGGGCGTTATAACCATTAACCGGTTACAAGAAGCCATCACCTAAATTAAATGTGGCAAGCGCTAAGACGGGCATCGAATTGGTAGTCACCAAAATCCAAACTCGCCATTTCCACGCAAACGTGATGGTGTTAAAGAGAATATTGACCTTTTCCTCACAAAAACTGAATAATTTCTTGAAATCGAAAGACACACCAAAATATATAGTAGTCATTACTTTTAAATACACAACTTTCTAGCAAAGGATAGGTAAAGTTATAAGTTTGAAAAGCGTTCACACTTTTAAACGTCGGTACTATGTAGGTATGTTTTATACATGACAATCGGATTTTGTTCGCACGAAGTACGGGCTGTATTTTGTATTTTTATTTTTATTTTATTTTTTTAAAATGCAAAATAATTTCATCAATGTACTTTATAAGGCGTGCTTGTCAAATGACGCCCATATTGGCATTTATATTTGAAGAAAATCGTATTTGCGTTAAACTTGCTGGGGAAAAATAACGTCATTACATATGCTCCCCTGTTTGACCCTAAGGGGCTGCACTTCCACGCTAATTTTTGATGCATGTATTACTATTAAATGAACTAACTTGTGTGCAAATTTTAACAAAATCGAAACTATCAAACATGGTTTGACCATGACCTCACTTCAAGGTCATCAGCTCAAATTGTCAAATTTTGACTTAAGGGGTTAACTCATTATGTCATCATATTCGTTGTTTCTTCCTCTATCTAATGATATATAGTTTTCCCCTGCTATGCATTTCCATCTTGGATATATAATGACAAACGTAGTGGGATGTTTGACCTTGACCTGAACTTTCGTTGACCTGTATCTTGTGACCCCTTAAACTGACGACCATACAAATGCATAAAACAAAATCAGCGGCCAAAATATCCCCATACACCACTTAAAAGCGAAATCGGAGTGGGTGGGGTTCCCATGCTTGGTGATCTGTCGTGGAATTGCACATATACGCGTGACCGTAAGTACTTACGACACACTCGGCTCTGCCTTTGTACTGTAGATGACAGTGCAGACTGTCCCCAGGACAGCGCAGCTCACGTCTCCGGGTGTAGTTTTCCGAGAGCACCGGGTCTGGGTAGCATGATGACGACTGCGAGCACTCCTGACTGGGGGATGCACTGTTCTCCGTGTAGATGTCATCCGGAATCGCACTGGAAAACCGAGCAATGTTTTGGTTACAAAGTCGATCGAGATTCGACCATTGCCGCCCAAAGCGGATACGGATAGCAAACAAAAATTGCTGGTTGCTGTGGTGACCTTGACAGGTCCTGTTGTCACGCGCCGGCCGCGCGCTGTTCTAGTGTCGCTCGGCCGAGCGCCTTCAGGTTAGACTGTGCCGCAGGGCAGGACACCGCCTGCGGCCACGAGTCGGCACGAGCCGAGAACGGAGGAGTGCGACAGGTCAGGGACTCAGGAAGCGGCCGTGAGCTCGGAGCAGTGCGGGACTGAGGCTGCAGAGTTCCGTCATGCAAGCTGAATCGTTTGTCGCTGAATATGCTCTGGTGCGATGTTCTGTTATACAGCAAAACGGAAATATACCAGTAAGAAGCCTTAAACGGTGAAGGAAGAGCGAGTCCGAATAAATCCGCGTAAATTTATCACCCGCCCAACGGAAGTTCGTTTTGTGCAAGGCATGCTTTTGAATTATTTTCGCTATGTGTTTTTTGCCGTCACAAATAGATCCGAACTAAATCGATACTTTTAACTAAATAAGTTTTGCAGCGTTATTTTTAATTTGCAATTATAAGCTTCATGTTTGTAGGCAAAAATTCATTTTGGATGGGTATTAGATGGATTTGATTGCGCTTTACAGCTGCATCATTCTTATCGTTTAGCACCCTTTGGTTTTGAAGCTACGATGGTGTAATGAAGGACATATTANCTATGTGTTGTTTTGCCGTCGCAAATAGATCCGAACTAAATCGATACTTTGAACTAAATAAGTTTTGGAGTGTTATTTTTAATTTGCAATTATAAGCTTCATGTTTGTAGGCGAAAATTCATTTTGGGTGGGTGTTAGATGGATCTGATTGCGCTTTACAGCTTCATCATTTTTATCGTTTAGCACCCTTTGGTTTTGAAGCTACGACGGTGTAATGAAGGAAATATTATATAAAATCGGCAATGTATATTACGGCGGATTTTAACAGCAAAATACTGCATTAAAACCTAAATTTTTGCATGCATTTTAGAGACGGTACTATTGGTTCCAAAATAAGCGTCCCACTGGGTTAGACGGCATAACAGTTAAAGGGAGTAATTACCGCCATGGGAAAAGTATGTGGAATGATGGAGATGAAAGCTCAGATGAGTGGCATTGATCTCCATCATTCCACATATTTTTCCCAAGGCGGTATATTCCCTTTTTACTGCTGTGCCGGCCAACCCAGCGGGACGCTTATTTTGGAACCAATAGTACATTGGTTTGGTTTACACATTGGTTTCTGTTTCATCGCTTCCCGTCCCATAGGTGCCAAGCACTGATTTAAATCGTGAAAGCGTATGCAACCTTATTTTTGCTTGTATTGCCAGTAAGTTTTGCACGTGTCACGCCGCCGGCTGATCGACACATCGTGCATCGCCGGGCGGATCGTTCCTCTACACCATCTGTGTTTGACCCTGTGTCCTGGCGACTTTTGGTTGCCGAGATATAGGTCCCGTATTGCAAACGATGTTTTGTAGGCATTTCGGTTGCGGATAGGGGTGCACGTGCACACGTGCAATGTAACTAATAGTTTGACCTGTCTACATTACCAGTGGTGTGGTCTCAAAACCACGCACCAATTCTGAGCACAATTCGATCCAGCCGTTGCGAAGTTTTTGCGAAAAACTTATCAACACCCTCAGCGGCAAACGCGCCACGCGCAGTGGAATCACTTACATGAGTCGGCACTGATAACAAAGACAGGATTGATTGGATGGCTACTCAAAAGCAGCCGTTGTCAATCGGACGTGCGCGTTGCCAAAGATATAGCTTCTCAAAAGCGTTCGCCCACGGGTCCGGGTTGGGTTGGGCCGCTCATAATCAGATTTTTCCCATATACCACGTAAAGACGAGCGAGCGCTTCGCGCTCGCTTGTAATCATTACACGGTACGTGTAGCGACACTCAACTTCACAGAGTACAGAGCACAGAGTATAGAAACTTCTAAATTTCAGTGCCCGCGTCATCAGTGGCCGTCGAAAATATGACCATATTACGACGTGCTCCCGTCAATTTGAAAATGGCATTTCGATGCAACGACTCTGGTCAAGTAATCACCGAATGTGTATGGTACACACCACCACCACCACAGGCAGACCAGAGGACATTGTCAGCACTATCGGCAACACTGCACAGCACCACTGCCAGACACGCACTGCTGGCCACCGAGTGTTGCCGAGAATACGCACCTAACATGGATTTGTCATGAATAAAGAATCTGTATAAAGAATCTAGTAGCAAACTATCCATGGTGCTTACATTGGAAATCTCCACTGTCAGTTGCTGTGCTCCGCTCCTCTGCACCTGAACAGTCAGATGTTGCACGGCACCATTCATGTTGACCGAGACCTGCTCCAGCTTTTCACTATCAGAAGCACTAGAGGCCACAAATGCAAGCTGAACAAGCCAGGGGTAAGGTAGGTACCTGTCCAGACGTCACTTATTCACGGTCCGAGAAGTCGACAACTGTAACAGCCTTCCATCCAGTGTCGTGTCAGCCCCAACGGTCATTTTTAACTCATTGTCAAAACATTTTTATCTCATTGTCAAAACATTTTTATCTCATTGTCAAATCAAAATTTAAGATATTGCCATCAGATTCATGTGCTTTGCTTGGTAAATGGGTGATGTTCCCTTTCTTCAATATCACCAATCTCTTGCCAAGCGGTATAGATTTTGCTCAACTGGTTGGTGGAGGCTCATTACAGGGTTGGCACTACCCAAAACCCACTACCGTTTTTTTTGGCTTTTTAATGGGTAAATTAAACAAAAAAAACATCCTGGGTTTTTCATCAAAATGGTATTGAGCAAGTTCCCGACGTATTTTTTAGAAGCAAAGATGATAATTGGTGCATCAATGAGTTCTATGTGTTTTGTTCTTAGACTTAACATGAGTAAAAAGTAAACAATGTTGCATTTCCCCTCATTCCACCATTCAGACTCCCAACTTTGCTTAGGAACAACGTTGTCCATTGAACTCCCATCTCTATTGACCAGAGAAATGCGATATTTGGAATGTGAAATTTCATCGTGGTAATCTAGCAAGTAGTATTTTGTTACATTGCACGCATCAAAAGCACGTAACATCCTTTCTAAGGATGTTTGCATGCTTAAAAGTTTCCAAATTGGGACATTCCAGCATATATTGCATGGCAAAGAGCGGGTGAAAAACCCAAAAACCCACCCATAAAACCCACAAAAAACCCACTACCCAATGGGTTTTGATGAAAAACCCGGGTTTTTCCAACCCTGAGGCTCAACCAGTTTTAGTTGAGGTGCGGGAATGACTGGTGGAGAAAATGAACACTCCTGTCTAATCTGGTTGAGGGTGCTGGAACAGCTCCATAATCAGCTGTGGCATGCAGCAAAGCATAGTCATTTCAACAATTCTAGATGCAACCTGGCAGGACTGGTATCCTAAAACTTCCTATTTTTCAGATGGCAGCCATGCTTCCATCTGAAGCTGTAGAAGAGTATGACCCATATAAGGATGAGCGTCTTGGAAGAGTACGAGAAGTAGGAAATCAAGCTGTATGGAGTCTTTCTACATGCAAGCCAGGTATGCCTGTTACAAATCCTGTGGTCTATGTTTTGCACCCATGTGGAACAACTCATCGAGCATAGCTGTCAAATTTTGTAAGAATGTTATTTTTGCTGATAAAGCAAATCCAACTTGTGTTTCATGTTTTTTTACACAAAAACATCATATGGGTTGATTATATGGCCTACGTCTGTGTCAACCAGGGTTTGGAGTTGATCAGCTGAGGGACCATTCTCTTGAGACCTACTGGCAGTCGGACGGTCCTCAGCCACACCTCATCAACATCCAGTTCAAACGGAAAACCACTGTACAGCAGGTCTGCATCTACTCGGACTTCAAACAGGACGAGAGCTACACACCCAACAGGTACGGTCTACCAGTTGCATGGAGCATAAATGCAGGCTACTCATGCAATGGTGTGTACAGGAGTCAGTAAGTGCTGGGCACTAGTGTCACAGCTCCTCTGCTGCAGGGTGTCCATATGTGTCGACACCAGCTTCACATAGCCTCCCCCTTCCGCAGGGTGTCTATCCGTGCCGGCACCAGTTTCCACGACTTGCGCGAGCTCGAAGTGAAGGAGCTGACAGAGCCGTCTGGCTGGGTGGTGTTCGCTCTGCGCGGCGCCGACGACCGACCGCTGCGCACCTACCACGTGCAGATCGCCGTCATCACCAACCACCAGAACGGCCGCGACACGCACATGCGCCAGGTGCGCGTGCACGCGCCCGTGGAGCAGCGCGGTGTCATGGTGGACCCTGTGGGCAGCTTCGTCAGTGTGGAATGCTCCCAGTTCGCGTGCATCAGGTAGTGACGAAGGGGTGATGGGAGGACGTGGAGAGGGCTGTGAGGAGGAGCGGGTGGATAAGTGAGAGGTGTTTGGCGGCTGTGGCGGCTGCGCGTGTGGCTGGTCGAGCCGGTGGTTGGTGCACAGACTAGTGTCAGCGTGACTGGTGCACAGCTGATGGGTGAGCCGGTGTCTGGTGCGCCAGTGAATGTGTGTCTCTGAACCGTGTACTGTGCCGCGCCGACAGTGGGCGGCTCAACGGCCGTGCAGCGGCGGTGCAGCGTGGCAAAGCGTAATGCTGACCGTGTGCTATCGCATCCCGTAAATGCTGGCCTGTTCTTTGTCTGGCTTATTATCCTTTGTGTCGTTTCCATCATCATGGTTCGTGTGAGGTCGTGATGAGCTCATTTACTGAGTTACCAGAGGTGTAATCCAGAATCGATCGATCTTGATGTGGACCGCTATCTCACAGGGATGTTACTTTATGACAGGGTTTCGATTTATTGACCGGTTTTGCGGTGACGGGTGTAAACAAATATACACGCGTCAGTTTTAAATCAATCTTGACCAACTTGGCGTCAAAATGTTGGCAATGAAGTGGACTTACATTTGCCATCCTCAAAAGTTACATATGTTTACTCTGAGAACGAATAGCTCAGCATAAAATGCGGGAAAAATGCTTAAAACGCGTTTTACAGAGTAAACAATATTTGGTCGTCCAACTTCCAAGAGGCGTAGCACCACTGACCACAACCATACGCTTGGCACAGTTGGCGCTTTGCTCATTCTCTTTTTCATTTAATTTGCTTTTAGAGCATATCGGGTTCAATTAGTTTCCTCACATTTTCATTTAAGACGCTTCGTTGGATCTTAGCCGAACCGACCAGAGTAAAAACTGTATTCGAATATGTCAATTAAAAGTATTCGAATATGTCAATTTAGTAACAATTTGCCACAAAACCATTCTTCTAAAACACTTATTCGGGCTGTAAATAGTACAAATTAAAATATGGATCGATTGCTCAAAGCCTTAGGAGCAAAATGTTGCTATTGTCAATCTTCTGCGGCCTATACTGGCGCTTTAATCAATGGTTTCGTGCTCGCGTGCTATTGTTGACCTCAACTTGTAAAAAATCACCCTTTTGTAAAAACACAGTTTTTACCAAACGCATTAAGATCGATTAGAATAACCAAAAGCTATTGTACCAGAACATCCTGTCTACAGATCCTATTGGTTTTCCTGTCGATCTAACGTGTTTAGTAAACCATAAATAAATAAATGTTTGTTCTAGGCAACCTGCACGCTGACGAGAAATAATCAAGGTATTGTTACACATGTTACATACATACATACATAATATGTATGCAAACAATTGTATACCTTCACGGTATACAAACAAATATTTGATGCCTTGCTATTTTCAATTGCAGATTTAAGTTCCTCATCAAAAACTGTCCCGGATTTTTTTGTTTGTTTTTTGCAGTGAAACAAAAACACCGACTTGGGCTGGTTTTGGCCGCGAGACCGGTCAAGAAACCGAAACCCTGTCATATGCGATGGCCAAGTTACCTGCCTGTGCTACGTCATGGTAGTGATCTATATTATCGTGCTTCATTTCATTTGTCATGTTCATTCATCATTGAAATAAATGTCATTCTCCAGCTTTGTTTTGGAATACCGCACCTGTCGCGGCAGGATCACAGGATGGTATGCAATGTTATGTACATACATGAGGGGAAGTCGTTTCCAAAGCTGGTGTGGCCAAAGTGTATTATAGTGCTATTTTCGCATGGCCTGACAAGATGCTCCAATACATTTGCATTGCATAATAAAAGGTGGTGTGGCTCTGACAGACAAATTAAAAAGTTGGTGTGGCTTGCCCACCTGCCATACTACCACAATCTCCATCACACACAATGATTCCGTGTAAGTGTTTGGCGTGATTTTCCAATGGTAAATCCGGATCAGTGCAGAATCTGGAGAAGACCCCCGAAAAAGCCAGTAGGAAGCTGCGGCATGGATGAGAAACCTCTCCATGGTATTATCATCCATGGCTGGCGGTGAGGTTACCCTTCAAAACACGATTTGGACGATCCCCATGGACCAGTTGTCTACGATATGATCTGGAGGGGGGGGGGGTCCGGGGGTGACACAGGGGCTCCCTCAGTCCCTCACCCGGTCACCCGAAGGCCGCAGCGCAGCGTTCTAAACTTTGTTCCCTGAGACCGCAATTGCTGATAAGGAAGGTCAGGTTTGGATTATGTTATTACATTTTTGTTTCATGTCACACCCTGGGTCCATCGGGATTCGGAGATCGTCAAATCGCTGGTTTTATGGTAACGCACCGCCGTTTCTTCCTTGCTTTTTCGGGGTCTTCACTCTTCACTGATCGGAATTTTTTTTCACTGATTGCAAAATACGCGCGTGGTTGCAAGCGGACGTTTTTTCGATTTGGCGGAGATATTTTATCAGATTTCTACAACACGCGTCATAGCAATTACCATGGATTGCAGTTTGGCAATGACAACAAATATCCAAATGCATTGCTGAGATGCCTGAAAGTCATGGATGTCGGACATCGAAGCGGGGGACGTATCCCCCGCCCCATCGGGAGGCGTCCCCAAATTTTTCCTGGTTTTTACATTACGCTATGGGGCTGCATGGAAAGAATGGATTTCAAAATGCCTCCGTCCCCAATTTCGGAAGGTGGTGACGCCCCTATCAATATACCCTGGTGACGTCCTCGCTGAAAGTGAAGTGACTTGCATAACTGCAATGTTTATGTACCGTGAACTGCAATATTTGATGGCAACATAATTTTAAGTCTGCCCATGTAGCTCAGTGAGAGAGCGCTGGTCTTCTGACCTAGCCCGGTAGTAGCAGCCCGGGTTCGAGTCGCTTCGGCGCTCGCTATTTGCTCCTGACTGGGATGACCTGCGGCCGGTGGCATAGGGTCGGCACTCAAGGCCGAGGTGGAGTCAGCGAAGCGGGGTGGGCCGTGGTCCACTGGCTGTCAGGTTGTCGGGCACTGAGTAAAACTTTCGTCTCTAATTCTGCCAACCAAAGGAATTGCGCGATCGGGGGTGAGGTCAGGAACAGCGCAACAAGCTCTGCTTAGCGCGGATCCTGACCTCGGAAAGCCATCCATACAAAACATTCGGACTAAAAAAAAAGTGCAATGTGGACTTCCTTCATATGGAAGCAGAATTGATGACGAGGTGTCACTCCGACGCTTTTAGCGACCGCATACCGGCTTCTATACCAGCCAGAAAGGAAACGACGCGGCGATAAGCTAGATACTATTGCATTTGCGATGTTAATTGACCAGATAGAGTCTGAAATCAACAGAAAGTGCACCAAACATCACTTAAATGCATAGATCTATGCTTAAATGGGTCTCATAAGTCATACCTCATAGGGATCCGGGCTGGAGTGGGCTTTCCTATCTGAAACCAATCGGCCGGGTGAATATGGCAGCACTGTAATGTCGCCGACAGCAAAGGGAAACACGGAAAGTGGCCACTCTTTGAGGTCAATAGTGGTGTTGTGTAGATGTATCTTGCGCAGACGAGACAGTTGTGGATGCCAACAATCCCGATGGTGCCGGTATGTAGAGAACACGAAAATTGATCATTTGCCTTGGAAATATGTAATAATTTGCAATGTATCAATTATCATAAGGAGTTGACTCTCATTGGTGTTTTTAAAATCATTTTCAGATGTGTATGATTGTGATAATTATTGGGCGCCAAATATGACACCCTGAGTGTAGACGGTGCAGCATGTCAACGGTGCCATAAATTCCACACTGCTATGATAATGAGGAAAAACTATGCAGTCAGATTGGGGCCCAGATCGCTGTGGCGCAAGTCTCAGCCCCTATGCAACGTTCAGCACACGATTAGGATGAACGTTGCATAGGGCTAGAGCTTGCGCTGCGAACAGTGATCAGGGCCAGGGTTTAAGCAATGGTTTATTGGTCACAGTTTCACCTAATTCGCTAACTGCTAATTATAAAAATTAACTTCATGGAGCGGATGAGCACTTCCGCTAGCTTCAGAAACTGTTAGCGGAGCAAATAGCTTCTTCCAGGACAGATCGACAAGGGGGTAACACCCTACATCTCAGATTTTGATAAAAGTTTGTTGTAGGGGTTATCTGGGGCACTGAATTGCGCGGAGCAAGTTTCAGCTTGATTGGAGTTACGGCTGCTGAGTTATAGCCTCCGGCATTTTCATGATGACACCTTGCATGGCTTAGCCAATGGAGTATATGCACGTTGTGATAAAAATACACCAAACGAAAGAGGAAATATTTCTAGTTCTT